>JADNRX010000300.1:0-65926 GCA_015501595.1 Hymenopellis radicata | reverse complement strand
ACGAGCAACAGGTTCTTCTTCCTCTTCAGACGTGGCATTGGGCCACGTGCGCCTCCTCTTCGCCGGCCTCACGGGTTCATTGTCCAAGTCATGGTCTTTGTCATTGTCGTCCGGACCCGCAGGAGCAGACGATGAGGCGGTGGACCCTCTTCGAGGCAGTGGGCGAGATTTACGAGTTATTTTAAGCGGATCTGGTATGAGGTAAGTCTCCATTTATAGGTACAAAGATAACACTGACCTCTATCGACGGATCTCCCAGTGGCGAGCAGGCGGCCGTGCATTCCCCTACCGACGACAGTCCCTTAGAGCATGCCACGAGTTTCGGCCAGCGCAGGTAACTCGCAGGTAACCTGCGACTCGCGACTCGCGACCCGGGTTCGCGCAAGTCGCAGGTTTGAGGTTGGAGGATTCTGCAAGTACTTGCGCAGGTTCCGGTAGTCAGTTAAGATATAATGTTATGCATATAAACTATGTTATACATATAAATATGATTCAACAGAGCTGCAATAGGCTATAGAGATGATGTTTGTACTAGTTTGACCCCAGTTGAAGGGGATATGAGTGGGTTATAGCTCAAAACTCATCAAAAAACTCGCAAACTCGCGAGTTTTAGACCCGCGACTCGCGAGTTTGAGACAAGTCGCAAGTCCGGACTTCAGATATGCAAACCCGCGCAAACTCGACCCGCCGGACCCGGGTTTAGACTCGTGGCATGCTCTACAGTCCCTCCATGTCGCGAAGAGGATGCCAGAGAACTGGACCCCACATCGTCGGTATCACTGGTGTCATTGTGCACCCTCTTTAGAGGGTTATGCATCATCGTACGCTTCTTTGGAGGCATAGTTGGAACGGGGGATATGGATGGGTTCGTGTATGTGGCGGGGGGAGTATTTATCGCTTGGAGCTTTAGGAGTACTTGAATTTTGATTTTGATTTTTCAATTACCTCCTACATGTGTATCACCAACAGTGTACCGAGCTCCATTGCGCACTCTTGAGGCGCTATAGACTCTCGGGTGCATCGAGTCAGATGAAGGTTTCTAAATTTAGAAACCTCAGGCAAGTCAGTCTTAGGAGAAAGGATTCAATGGAATAGGATAAATTTCATGGGATTGGGTAACTGAATATGCAGCTCCAATGCTCCTTTCTTATCTCTGACCTCCTTTGTTGCCTCTAGACCTCGTTCTGAGGGGCGCGGGTTCAGCGGGTTTACCCATTTTGGAAACCCTAACCTGGCCCCGTACCCGTGAGGCCCCGTACCCGTGACCCGCGCCAAACCCGCACGCCCGCGCTGATCCCTACGAATGCATGCGTGGTCGGCAAGCAGAAAGAGCTTGCTATTGATCTGGGAAGTGGATAGGAAATGAGGTCCGAGTAGGTGCCAGATATGATGAGTGGGCTTATTGTCTGAAATATTTTGATGAACGTTCCAAGGTAGATGCGCAATATACGACAGCGCCTCTCGAACAACAAGGTCTCGCTCAGGATGCTTGCCTCCAACATCAGCCTGGTTGAGGAGAAACCGGCGCGAGCGCGCTCATTGTGACTGTGGGCTTCGGCGCCGGATAACCTCCCTCCACCATGTCACAGTGCCAAGGGGAAAGTGTGTAGATATAAGATTGTCTGGAGCAAGGTGGGCATAGCAAATAGACTGTGCTCCACTAAGCCACGCTTGACGTGCATATTGGAAGATGGCATGTATGGTTGGTTCGTCAGGAATGGGAAGATGGAGCAGTTGGGAGAGTAAAAGTGGGTTGGAAGCTGACGGCGGCTGCACTGAGAAGAATTGGTTGAGAGCTGGGGTAGGGATAGTCGAGTCAAGAATCTGCGACGTGGGGAGTTTGAACGTCGCGAGTTGCTGTAGACTATTTTGTCGACCTAATTCAAATTGTAACACTGCAGGGATTTGCAATGCCAGTGTCCCGGTGCGACGAACACAACGAGGGAGACTGGACGTGTATTTTAGGTTGCGAGAAATCCATTCTGAGGACACGAAGAGGTCGGGTGACATGGCGGGTTTGTAGATCATTATAGACTGCTGGAAGTTGTTGAACAATGGAAAATTAATGTCAATCGGACCTATACACATTGACATGGAAACAAATTTTTGCTTTCTAACCCAATGTGCTCAATGATAACCGCCATCTTATCAGATACCAAGGTATGTCATCTTGTGTATGAAAGAAGACTCTGCCAGTCCGAAAACCGGTCCAAAAATTAGTGTGAACCTATTTTGAAGACGTCACACATCCTAGCCATCCGTGAACATGTCATTCAACATGTTCATGGTGTCACACGTCACAAGCCGTGTGCATCCGGTCGTAATAGTACAGTAAGTTTATCAATCAACCAGAACCCCCGTGAACCAGTAACAGTTTTACTTAGTGATCTTTGAGTCAGTACTCGGGAACTTGCGAATAGCACTTGTGGAAGTCCCTCTGTCCCGAGACGGAGTTTAAACGATAGAAATAAGAGCTGTGGACAAGGTAACTTAAGAACCCTTAAAGTCACCGCGCTTGCAACTGCTTCAAATTCATATAAGAAGACAGGCACCTATAGTTAGTTTAGGCTAGCTTTTGAGTTAAAGAGCGAATACACGAGATCAGTCAACCGGTTAGTCCTCGCGACTCAGTGTACTTGAGTGTCACCTCATTCGGCTAAGACTACGGGAACTTTTACTTTCCTGGAATCCCACAAGTTAGAAACCCCTAGCTCTCTCGAACTTGCACTTGTGTTAGTACAGGAAGTCCATCACACCCCTCCGTTTGGAACCTCCTTGAGTCACCAGATCTTGGCTAAGGTTGTAATTCATTACGAGTGATAAGGTCGGATCCTTGTACTTATTCATCGGGGACTTTAAAAGTCCCAGTTGTTTGTTTTGTTTTGTATTTGTATGTTGGTTGTGTGTATTTCTGTGGTGTATTTCTGCACTGCACATCACTGCATTATGCATGACTGAGTGTTCCCGTGCCATTGCCTGGGGATACTCGTTGGGCATGAATGGACTTGAGTGCGTGGAATACTCGAGTTTACTTCAGTACTCGACCCGCTCAGCGATCTCGACGATCCGACTCATCATGATCCGTAATCCATAATGGGTCGGATCACATAAGGATCTCGGATCACATAAGGATTTCGGATCAGCAGTTTTGGCCATGGGTACTCGCGTGATGGATTGCGGATCTGATCTAGGTTTGAGTTGTTGAGGTCTCTACGCTAATTCAAAATTGTATTATTGCCAACTTGCAGTCGAGCAATGTCGTGATGATGGAAGGAGCCAAGAGAGATGCTCTAATCGCACACTTACGCGTGCAGTCAGATCTTGGCCCAAGTTACTAGATCTGATCAGATAGTTGTGTATGGCTCTTTTTGGGCTACACAAGGGCCCGTTTGACTCAGAAAAATTTGGTAAATTCATATAAAATATCTATCTACATTATCCAGTTGAAACTGATCTCAACCGGTTATAACTGGTTCTGAAAAAAATGCTCAGATGCTCAAACTGTCAACCGCAACAGGTTCTTCGATAACCAGTCTAAGATCAGGTGCAGTTCAGTTGGGTCCACCAGTTCTACCTAGTTCATACAACTGGACTTGTAAACTCTACAAATAGAGGACTAATCATGAAAAGTTAGTGTGAGAAAATAAGAGTGATGCGTCGATGAACAGGTGAGTTAGAACTTAGTGGGACTGTAAAGGTGCGGAAACCTGCAAATTCGAAACTGGATTCTACTGACTACATATTGTACTATTACAACTTAGTCTTCATGGGGTGTTACTCATTACGCATACTCTTCACAGACATTGCTCTTCATTCAGAGTCCAATTTCCTTATATGGGCAGGTGGGAGCGGCAATTAGTGTTGCCACGGTTCGGCTTCGAACCATTAAACCGACAAACTGGACAGGAAAAAACCAGCAAAAACCGAACTCGCGGTTTCGGTTCCAATCGGTTCGGACGGGGTTCGAACCCGGTTTGGCGTCCAAAAAATGATTAAGTGTATATGAGTATTTTGGTGATTGGATCCAATTGTACAGTGAATAATACAAACCTGGGACATTATTTAGCTTCATCTGAGATGGGGAGAAGGGCAGGAAATGCTGAAAACGAAGAGGTGTGCGGACTGATCCGGTAGGCTCGGAGAAGTCCGAGCCAAAGCCTAACTCACAACAGCTTGACAACCAGCTAATATTGCTTCTGAGTGTTTGCTATGATTGTCTGAGGTAGTTACAAGTAAATAGTACAATGTGCATCACCACTACATGCGGTTGCAGAAGTGTCAAAAATGTCAACTGGAACCAGGTTCGAACCTTGGTTCGAACTGTAGTTTAACGGTTCGGCTTCGTTCAGCTTCAAGGGCTTACCTAAACCGGCAGAAACAGGACCGAGTCAGACCTAGCTGAACTGCGGCAACACTAGCGGCAATAACAGCTGCTGCCTTAAAAAATTTCCTTTTTGGGCCTTACTTGAGGCCCAATTTTGGCTGTTACGTGTTATAATAGCACGAACTCTTCATTTCACATGTCCCCGTTACCCGTTATGCGAAGACTTGCGTGTAATAGTACAGTACAGGGCTTTTGTACTCTACAGGTATGTCCTATAAATATCAATCGGAGTCATGACAAACTATGGAGGGAATGGTGGCGAGTCGGTGGTGATGGTACCAGTGGAGTTCGCCGGCATCAGAAGGACTGGTATTGAGTGCAGTGATGCACTTGATATTCCAACATACCCCTGCAAGTGCTGAGCTGCACGAACATAACAGGTACCCCTGGAATCTACCAGGTGCGACATTTACAAGGTTAGCAGGAAACATCATCAGCAAGTTCGACAGTAAACTTTCTCACACTTTCTCGTGCTTGTACACTACAATAAAGCGAGAAAGCCACAAGTGTACAGGCCATGTCCAAAATGTCATAAAGTTGTATTTGTTCGAGTCTGACAAGTTAAGAAAGTTTACAAGCTGACAAGCAATTTCGGAATCACACTGATTTTCAGATTAAATTTTGAGTTGATTAAAATGATCTACAGTACACACGGCGGGCGAAAGAAGTAGCGTAGACAAATATGAAGGGACTGCAACTGAGATGGGCTAAGAACGAGTGAGTAAAGGAAAACATGTTACGATGCTCCATGCAAGGAAGTTTGATGGTACTTTTAGACAGTTGTGGTGTCGTCGTCGTCGTCGCCAAAGTTGCCGATATCGTCAACAGGTGGGCCAAGACTGCTGACAGGAATATAATATTCGAATGAGAGCTCACCCGGCTGCGCCTAGAATAGCATTGATGTCGAGAACTCTGCTGTCAAACTCATCGGTGACTGGGGGATCTGGAGAGGTGCCCGCCGCTGTGTGAATGCATGCCCAGGCATTGTCGGAGAGTTTGCGTCTGATATCCATCACTTTTAGGATGGAAGTGCCAACCTTTGGCTACGAGAAGATGTCCTTCTCATCTAGAAGGAATACACCCATCCGATAGAAGCCGTATGCACAAATGAGCTGTGATTATTGTTAGTTCTCGAATATGAAATAATTTAACAGCTGCATATCGCCATTGTCGATGTATCCTCATTGGCTAGCTGCCGTTGTCGTCCAGCTCATCGTTTCCCGCACTAGCTCTTGTCGGCCTCCCTCGCTAGTACCGTGGACTGAGATTGTCATCCAAGCTGCTGGTGAGCCGGTGCTTAGGCCTGCGGTAAGATTGGGTATGGAAAGAGGCTAAGGCGGCCTGTGGTGGACTTGGAAGAAATCCAAAGTGAACATGCACATGGCTCTATGACGTGGACTCTGAGCCGAGTCCTTACCTCTCTCTCCTCGCTACAACCATTCTCGCCACTGTTGCTCTGACGACTGTCAGCCGGCCTCTGGGGTGAAGGCATGGGCTTTGGCTGTGTGCCAAGCTTACTGCTGCTGACTTTATAGCAGCAGCGGACATCATCAACAACCTTTGGACGAGGATGAGGATGACAAGGCTGCCTCAAATTTCAATGACCAGGCTGACAATGTCAATGGCGTGGACGACAACAGCTTAATGACAAGCACAACACGAGCACAACAACGCCTCAGCAGCCAGGATGACATTGCCTCAACAATGAGGAGAACAAGATGTTTTCAACAATACTGACACGTCGACAATGGCAACGATGACGACACGTCAAAGATGTGGACCCCACAATTTCCTCATTCCTCACCACTTTTCCCACCACCACCCGATGCCTTCCATGCCTTCTATCATATCTAGAGACCTCAACGACTCAAATCCGGATCAGATCCGCGATCCATCACGCGAGTACCCGTGGCCGAAAGTGCCGATCCGTGATCCTTATGTGATCCGACCCGCCACGAATCGACGGATCGGATCGCCGAGATCGCCGAGCGGGTCGAGTACTCGAGTTTACTCGAGTATTCCACGCACCCAAATCTATTCATGCCCGACGAGTATCCCCGGGCAATGGCACGGGGACACTCAGTCGTGCATGATGCAGACTGAGGGTGGTGATAGCAGAGGAGGAGGTCATGGTGGTGGTGTGGAGGCAAGAGTGATGGTAGATGGTGATGGTGGTGGTAGTGGTAGTGGTGTAGGTAGTGGTGGTGTGGGTGATGGTGGTGGTGTGAGTCGTCGTTGTCGGCTCCATCAGCGCACCACTCACCGTGTCAACGCGTCATCCTCCCGCCATCCATCATCACTCCATCCACGTCTTCACTCCATCCCCGTCGTTGTCATTGTCCGGGAGTCGTGGTCGTGCTCGTCCAGAGTCGGCGCCGTGAAGTCGTCCATTGCTGCTGTCATAGAGACAGCAGCAAGCCCAGCACTCAGCCGGGGCACAATCCTCACCCCAGAGGCCACCTGACAGTCGTCAGAGTGGCAGCGGCGACAATCGTCGCTCGCTGGGTGGTGATCGTGGTGGTGGGAGAGAAAGATGAGAGAGATCGAGTTATCGATCAGAGGCTTACGCGGCCTCTCGGCAATCGCCGGATCGTGAGAATTCCTAGGAAATTCATGCGTACAGCTCGTTTGGGTGACTCAAGGCCCCGTTTAACTTTGAAAAAATTTGTAAATTAGCATTAAATATATATGTAAATATTGACGAGACGAGTACTCGTGCCTCCAGAGGCCGATCCGTGATCCATTACTGATCCGACCCGCCACGGGTCTACGGATCAAACGGATCGGATCTCCGAGATGCCCGAGCGGATCGAGTATGGGTAAACCCGCGTGATCCGCTGACTCGTTGAGGTCTCTAATCATATCTATGTCAATCGCTTCGTTGATCATAATAACGAATTTTTAGGGAGTAATACTACTGTAGCGTTTCGACCATTAATTCGCATATTGGATCACGGGCCTCATGAAGCGAAGCTATACATACTAGATATTGCATCACGGCCAGCATTTTCAGGGTCACCTGGCTCAAAAAGGAAATTTTCGGGCCCGCCTAACGGCGGGCATGTCCCAATTGGGTAATTCCCGCCTCTGTGCCTGATCGCGAAGCTGTTCGCTATAAGTTCGCACCATATCGGGTCACAGGCCACGAAGTTATGGTTGAAACGCTACAGTATAGCAGAATAGAGTTTCTTATACAGCTCCTCTTGTGAACTTTTGGTCTTGTCGAGTACTTTTTGAATCTGGTCGGTGAGCTTGTGAACTTTTTCTCTTGTCACAAGCGAATAGTGAATAGCCCGGGTTCGGGTCATCTGGTCCGGGTCAGCGTCGGGTATATTAGTGGGTCGGGTTCGGGTTCACGCCCAGTGAAAACGGCGTCTGTTTATATCTGTATTTTACTGTTGTTCTGAGCGCGATCTGCGGATATCTGTAGTATTCTGTAAATGTCGTTGAATGAACTCATATTTCGTTAATTTTGTGCTTCTCAACTTTTGAAATCGGAAACTCAAAGTAAGATTTCCAAAAAGTAAAGTCGAGAAGTCGAAATCTTTGAAAAGCCAAGTTGCAATCTTTGAAATCCAACTTGCAAATCTTCAGAAAGCCAAAGTTTAGAAGTCCATTCAGAGTCCCGCATCGGTGACATCATCGTCCCTCGTTCCTTTCCCTCTGACCACCATCATCCTCACTTGTTCCTTTCTCTTCGACCACCACCATCATGGCACCACTGCCACATTGCATGCTGCCAGTATTACGATAACCACGCCAGCCTGGAAGTGTTGGGCTCCTTATGGCCACCTACATGCCTACGTCGTCGCTTCAGGTGAGGATCATACCGTGGGCAACCTTTGAGACGACTAACCACCCGGATACCAGGTTTGTCGATGACGACCATCAACGACGAGCGTGCCAGGCGCTGCCATTAAGATGACCCGTAGAGCCGGCGCCAAGCGGGACCCCCTGAACGCAACCTTTGAGGTGACGGCGGCGGACAAGGGCGACCTCGATTATCATCACCACCCTACACGATCTCATTGCGCACAGCACTCGCAGTGGCTCACATGTTGGTGAGTGGTCCTGCAAGACTTTGCGACCCGGCCAGTTCCAATGACGACAACGAGAGACCATGATTGCAGCGATGTTTCCGTACATTGTCGCAATAGTGTACCTGGACGATATGGGTGTCCGTGGCAGCAGCGCGTATGAAGAGGCTTTTGATAGCATGCACTGGCGATATGGTGCCACGACCGGCGGTGCCGCTACGCAGGCAGGAAGCACCCTACTATTACTGCTAGATCTAGTGTGCAAATACATCTGTTTTATTGTGTTTTTTTATGTTTCGAACCAATCTGAGAAGCGCTAAGAACAGACGGGAATAGGGTAGTATGCTGTATCGTTCTGTTTTCCGAAACATAAAAAAACAGAATAAAATCGAGAAAAATCTGTATATCGGTCGCTTTTACAGATGTGCAAAAAAAACAGTAAACTACAGATATAAACAGACGCTGTTTTCACTGGGGTTCACGGTCCGGGACCCGGCCCCTACCCGTTACCCTTGGCAGCACCCAATCCTTCTAATTGCTTCGTGGCACACGACTTAGTCCCCCAGGATACCTAAATTCAGATTCTGTTACTACTGTCAACCTGAGACAATCTCATGACTCAAATATTTGCAATTGACTAGACTAAAAGCTCGACCAAACCAACTTCAGACTCTCAACATCCCATCATTCCCTCTTGCATTCAACTGTCCATTGTCACTATATATATACTACTGTTATGGCCGACGACGACAGGCGGGCATCCAAGCGACGCGCCTCGCAGTCTCCCGTAGGCTCTACTACCTCTAAACTAACTTGAACGGCTGGTCAATTTAAGGAGTCTGTCAAGAAGCAGGTCCGCCGTATGAAGGACTTCATCCGTCGATCCCTGTCTCCTCGTAACCGGTCCTCATCATCTTATGCTTCCCCTCGTTCACCATCTGTCGACCAAGACATCCCTGACGATGCACCTAGTATGCGATCAATGTCATCCGAGGGCGCGAGTATGTTGCTTCATGATTCTTACCTTATGTATCTAACTCAGTTCTAGGCTCCTTTCACTTCGACCACTCCACACACATGGATATCGACGACGACGACAACAACATTCCTCAGCCCACCACCTCTCATGCCTCCTGCGGCAGCTCCGTTGTTGACGTGTCATCCGACTCCGACGAATATGCTGAGGAGGTCGACAATCCATCCGAGTCGTTGTCATCCGAGCAGGAAGACAATAAAGAAGATGCCCTTGACGATCATCCTCAGCGCGGCCGCACTGGTAAGCCCATCAGGGTAGAAAAGTGCGGCGGCACTCGTCAGTCCAATCCGAAGTCTAAGGGCAAAGGCAAGGGTACGTCGTTTAGTACAGGAAAAGTCAGTCATCATACTCATATACGACTGCAGACAAGGAACGTACCCCGTCCGGCTCTCCCAAACCTGAACCTCGTCATTCTGGCCTAGAGACCTCAACGAGTCACCGAGTCACCGAGTCATCTGGTGACTCGACTCACCTCGGCACCTCGGTGTTCGCACTCGTGTGACTCGTGAGTCACATACTCGCGAGTCTGGGTACGAGTCTGAGTATCGCTCTGTGGGGCGCGAGTCATCACACAATGACTCGCAAATATTTAGAGATATATTTTAGCTAAATTTACAAAATTTTTCCAGAGCAAACGGTCTACAACGTCTCGAGAAAGAGACGTGCGCGATTATCCTGCCTAATCCGGCGATCCGGGCCGAGATCCGAGAGGACGCGTAAGCGTCTGATCGGGTCGTCTTTCTTGTATCCTCCCACCACCACGACCACCCAGGATGTGACGATTGTCGCTCCTGCCGCTCTGACGATTGTCAGGCAGCATTTGGTGTATATTTATGGCCTTGGCTATGTGCCGGGCATACTGCTGCTGTCTTTATGACAGCAGCATAGGACGATACGACGACAACTACGACCAGGACGACGACTTGGACTAGGACGACCACAATAACGCGAGGACAACGGTAATGTGAGGATGATGCGGTGGAGGATAGGAGGAGCAGGAGGAAGAGCAGGAGGAGGAGATGATGAGGAGGTTGAGGAGCCAATGATGTATTGATGCGTTCAACGCGTTGATGACGACGACAGCCACCTTCACCACCACCTTCTCACCACCACCACCTCTTCCTACCACCATCACCTCCACCCCCACTACCATTTCTACCATCACCTCCACCCCATTCTCATGCCCAGCTGACTGTCCCCGTGCCATTGCCCGGGGATGCTCGCTGAGCATGAATACTGGGAGGTGTTGGACTCGTAAGTACTCACGAGTATCCGAGATGACTCGGACTCGGTGGTAATGACTCGCGAGTAGACTCGCGATGACTCATGAGTCATCGCGAGTCGAGTCCGACGCGAGTCTGAGTTTGGCTTGTTTTGACGCGAGTACTCACGTCGCGAGTCGCGAGTCTGACTCGCGAGTCTGACTCGCATTGGACTCGTTGAGGTCTCTATTCTGGCCGTGCCTCCAAGCCCACGGAAAAAGGTGAAGACTAAACTTATATTGTCAGCGATGTGCTGACAGTTTCACAAGGCAAAGAACGAGCCGCCACCAAGCCCAAGAAGAAGACGAAGCGGGCATCCAAAAAGAAGAAGAGTACTCACACCATCAATCTCTCGGAGCTTCCCAAGGCCGCCAACATCGCTGATGAAGAGAGCGATAACCCGCGTACGTCTTTCGTATCCATCATATCTATAGTCTGTTAATACGGCTTGCAGCTATTCAGAAAACTGGAAACTTACGATCTACCGTCTATGGCTTTTATGCCGCCGATTTCAAGATCGTTGACAGGAATGCGCTCACGGCGAAGGACGTCCCACACGAAGCATGGAAATGCGAGATGTGCGGGAAGAACGTCTATCATAACCTGATGACGAAGGATAAGTCTTCCGGTCACGGTCTTCACCTCCATGCTGAAAAGTGCTTCGGCATTGAGGCGGTGAAGGCCGCGTTCGAGAGCGGTGATCTAAAGGCCACACGTGACATGGTCAAAAAGGCAGGGAAGAAGAGGCAAGGTGTTCTTACCGGAATGCTGCAGGGTATTATTGCGAAGGGAAAGGAGATCTATGCGACGATGCCCTTCAGTAATGCTGAAACACGATGAGTGATTAATTGAGTTGATAATCGAGCTACTCACCAAGGCCGATATAGAGCTGAATGCGCCCGCTGGTGCTCTGAAAACTTCCGCCCTTTCAACATCGTTGCGGACCGCGGCTTCAAAAAGCTGATGAAGACTGGCTGCCCCGGAATGTACATCCCTCATCTGACCACTGTTTCCCGCGATACGAAGATTCTTTTCGCGAAGACGCGATGTCGGCTGGCAAAGAAATTTAAGGTAAGTTATCACCATACTCTGAAAGCTAGCGAGAACTCACAGTACTACAGAGCCTGAATAGTCATGTTCATATCGTTTTGGATGGCTGGACCTCACCGAATCATAAAGCCTTCATTGCATATAAGGCCCACTGGGAGGAAGATGGACAGTGTGTCAGCACAGTACTCGACTTCTATGAATTGCCAGAGGTATGACTTACCAAAGTCTCCATCTATCGCTGCTAATAATGGTTTTTGCAGTCGCACACCGGCGAGGCTCTTGCGGTGTTGACGAAAACGGTTCTTGAGGAATTCGGTCTTGAGGAGAAGGTACGTTCGTTGACTATGGTCTATGATCGAGTTAGCTCAGAATACTTCCAAGGTTTTGAGCGTTACCTGCGATAATGCTGCTCCCAACGATGTTATGATGGAATGCCTTGTCGACGGTTTACCCAACTTTGGTGGTCCCCGCGCCCGGACTCGCTGCTTCGCTCACATCGTGAACTTGGTGGCGAAGAGTATGCTGTGTTTGTTCAATCAACTGGCGAAGAAATCCAAGGGCAAAGATGGTAACGAGGATGACGACGAGGCAGCGGCTACTGCAGCTGCTGTTGATAAAGAGGATTCAATCGACACAGAGGAGATTCTGACACGGCTGCGCGAGTTGGAGGCAGGTGGCTCAGCGGAGCAGGATGATCCTGACAATGACCTCTACGACGCCTTTACCGACATGACAGCAGAGCAAAAAGAGAAGTTCCGGACAGACACAAGACTCGTTAGTTCTGCATTACGGAAGGTGAGTTCTTAATCTCACGTAGAGCATGCCACGAGTTTCGGCCAGCGCAGGTAACTCGCAGGTAACCTGCGACTCGCGACTCGCGACCCGGGTTCGCGCAAGTCGCAGGTTTGAGGTTGGAGGATTCTGCAAGTACTTGTGCAGGTTCCGGTAGTCAGTTAAGATATAATATTATGCATATAAACTGTGTTATACATATGAATATGATCCAACAGAGTTGCAATAGGCTGTAGAGATGATGTTTGCACTAGTTTAACCTCAGTTGAAGGGGATATGAGTGAGTTATAGCTCAAAACTCATCAAAAACTCGCGAGTTTTAGACCTGCGACTCGCGAGTTTGAGACAAGTTGCAAGTCCGGACTTCAGATATGCAAACTCAGGCAAACTCGACCCGCCAGACCCGGGTTTAGACTCGTGGCATGCTCTAATCTCACGCTGTCATCAGCGCATTTAGTTAAGCGCCGTACTTATGTCTTGTTAGATTCGTACCATTTTCTTCAAGATTATTAACTCGACGACCATTCTCCTGCCTCGATGGAAGAAGCTCGTTGAAGAGCACCGCCTACCGCCTAAAGTCCTACCGCGCGACGTATCAACTCGCTGGAACTCAACTTACGACATGCTAATGACAGCCATTCAATACAAACGAGTCATTCGGGACATTACCGGCGAGGATGCGCTGCTGGACTACTCAATGATTGCTGGAGAGTGGATGGCCCTTGAGAACCTTTGCGAGGTTCTGGGAGTAAGTTATTTACTTGTTGCATTCCTTTTGTCCCGTCGTCTCATGTCTTGCAGGCTTTCAAAGATGCCACAACATACTTCTCTCGTGACGACACCAACCTCACCACGGTAATTCCAGCTATGGACAAACTCGATGCTATGCTTGCGACTGCTGTCGTTCGGAAGCGCGGCGACGAGCCGGACATTACACTTGCCTCGCCGATGAAGGCTGCCGTACTTGTTGCGAAAGATACTCTCAACAAGTACTACAGTCTATCCGACGAGTCCGAGGTGTATCATATTGCCCTAGGTACGTGCTTTTCTTGAGTTGTTCATGCTATTCTAACCATTTCTCAGTTATGCACCCCAAACACAAGACCAGGTACTTCGATGAGCACAACTGGCCTTATGAATGGAAGACCGACGCCGATGCACTTATTCAACGTGTCTTTGGGGAGTATCTGGCAGCGTACATGGTGGGTATGCATGCTGCAGCGGAGGCTCCTTCCCAGATGCAGGTATGTTCATCATTTCCAGTGCTATCTACCATTCGCTCACGGTGACATCCAATCACGAATAGCCATCGACGACAAAACAGTCTAAATCAAACATGTTCTCTGATGACGACGTCAACGAGCCCCAGCCCGCGAAGCAAGTCAACAACCCCGCCGGCGAATTGGATCGTTATCTTGACGCTCCGCGAGAGAACGTCAAGGACGTCATGGGTTGGTGGCACAAGCATCATGCTGACTATCCCGTTCTCTCGCGCATAGCATTAGACTACCTGTCAATTCCTCGTGAGTCTGCCCTTAAGTCTATCCTACCTTGCTGATAATTCTTGGCAGCGACATCGGTTGGCATTGAGGGACTTTTCAGCCAAGGTCGGATCCTCCTCACCCACATTCGTAATCGCCTCTCGGCCCAGACTGCTCACACTCTCCTGTGCCTCGGTGCTTGGAGTTGCGCCAATATGATTGATCCTCGTGATATTGGAGACGTTACTAAGATGCCCGCGCTACATGAAGAGGATTAGACCTGGGCACGAGTGCCCACCCGGGTGCACTCGCACTCGCGGGACGGGTCATTCGCGACTCAGAGCTGGACACCCGCACTCGAGTGACACCCGAGTGCGGCACTCGAGTGCGGCACCCATTCGCGGGTGTTCCGCACACACGAGTGTGTCGCCACCCGTGTATGGTGACGGGTGTACCCGTGTACACCCGAATCCTCCACATCCTCCACCTCAACTCGCGGTCACTTCATGCCACGTCGGCATCCTCCAGCAATTGCGGGAGGAGCATCGGCGGTGCATGATTCAGATGACGCGATAGGTGTGGAGGATGGGAGGTAGATGGAGATGGTCCGGTGGTATGGCGCCTCATTGGAGGGCTTACCCGTGCAATAGAAACCTAGAATACAGAGTTAGTACAATAAAAGATTTGACAACGTCCGCAGACGTCGCCAACAGCAAGAAGAAAAAATAAAAACGTACCTCTGCCGCGTCGCCTGCAGACGATGAGGCAGCCCATATCCGCCGCCCCCGCTCTTCAAGCACGCTGTTCAGCGTGGCGGGCGGCGTCTCCTCCTTGAAGTATGCAGATGCCGACTCTAAGTCGAGCGTCAATAGTCCTGCTGCCTCGGTTGCGAGGGCTTACGCGTCCGACCGGCGGTGTTTCCTTGGAGACGACGTAAAGTCGTTCTCCATTTATACGGTGCCGACTCAGAGTCGAGCGCCGGTGTCTTCATCGCCGACTCAAAGTCGAGCGACGGGACGTCGGAAGTGGTGGTAGTTGGTGAGAGAAAAGAAAACTAGCCGATCGCATGCTTACGCGTCGCTTCGGCACTCGGCCCGAGTCGCCGGATCTGGAAAAATCAGTGTATATGCCTCATTTATGGGGCACAAGGCCCCGTTTAACTTGGGAAAAAATATGTAAATTCACTATAAATATATATATTAATACCCGAGTGTTTACACGGGTGTTTGGGCACGGATACTCGCCGCCCAAAGCCGAACACCCGCACTCGGGTACCCACCCGTGCAAACACACTATCCGGCACTGCCAAACACTCGACACCCAGGTGTGAGCGCCGAGTGCACCCGGGTGCACACTTAAACACCAGACACTCTTGCCCAGGTCTAAAGAGGATGGAGACGAGGATGGGGACATCTTGATGCCCGAGGGCTTTGACACCATTTCGAAGGAGTAACAGTTCCTTTTTATGATTTTCTCATCGTATGTTACTAGTATATAGATCTGTTCGATTATTGTACATGCTGGATACTTTTGGTACATAGCAATATATTCATATTGTGTCAAATACTTAGATTGTAAGTAGGGTATCGGGCTATCCGTTACCCTTGCCATACCCGAGGGTAACCCGGTGCAAAACCCGAACCCGACATAGCGGGTTCGGGTGGTTCAGAGGGTCGGGTTCGGGTAACTGTCCGCTGACCCGAACCCGACCCGCGCTATTCACTACAAGCGAAAAAGCCGGAAAAGGCAACAAAGCTGGCTGTACTGTAGCGTTTCGACCGTAACTTCATGGCCTGTGACCCGTTATGGTGTGAAGTTACAGCGAACAGCTTCATAGACCCTTAAATTGCCTTATTTGGACAGTTCTGCTGCAGGTGGGACCTAAAATTTCCTTATTTGGAGGCTCGTGCCTGGCCAAAGTGGTCTGTGACCCATTATGGTATATATATAGCTTCACTTCAAAGACCCCCATTGTCATGCATATAAAATGGTTCCTAATATTTTCTAAGAAATAACGGAAAAGATTAGTGTATCGCCATAAAAGAGGTTCCTTGACGAGAGTCGAACTCGTAGCTCTTGATCATGTGAAATTTATTCGTATAGGCAGATGTATCAAGCGTGTTGACCATTACACTACAAGGCCTATATGATTAAGGTACACAGATTCAAAAACAGAGCTGTGGGTAGACCACGTACTAGCTCTTGTAAGAATCGAACTTACGACCTCCTCTATTTCGACCCACGCGTAAAGCTGAAATGCAGGTATGCCCGTTACACCAGAGAGCCATGATTGTCTGATAAAGATATATATGATGATTAGAGGACTGTGCAAGGCTACGCGAGAGCTGTGCAAGGCTACGCGTATAGCTACACGTATGGCTATGCAGGGCTATGCACAGAGCTGTGTATTTCCTCATATAGAAGTAGGTAGGATTTTAGTATATAAGGCAAGCGGTATTAGATGATCAATAATCAATCTACCCAGTTTTACAATCACTTTCGTGTGAACCCTAGCTAAAATCAAGCTTATATTCAGTTTTTTCTTCTAGTACGAAACTAGAAGACCCAGTCAACAGCAACTCGTTTAGGTAACTCTGTTTAATACAGAGTTAAATTCAAAAGATCAGATCGAATACGTAGATACAAGAATGCTTGTATCATTAACCGAAGTGAACAATCACTTCCATAGTAAGTTTTACAGAGACAGATATATAGACACAATATCGCTTGTGTCAACCGAAGTGCATTGATAAGTCACTTCCTCAGTAATCAAGACAGAAACAGATACATAGACACAATATTACTTGTGTCAATCGAAGTGCAATGGTAAGTCACTTCGATAGCATTCACGTGAACGACTTATAGTAGGACTAAACCTACTAAGACTCTACTAACAGCTTAGATTTCCCCTACTCAGATAGAGATATCGAAAGAGTATTTAATATTAACCCCGAACAAACAGACTAGCTCGTTCTACATAAAGTTCCAGCAACCTCTGTGCTAGAGAATTTACATTTAAATTTTCTAGTATGATAAACTTAGAGCCCACCGCGAGGGAATCAATATCATCAATACTCTTAGATACTACAGTATTCGCACGAATGTCTCAAGAGACATTCCCCATCCATAATTTCACGCAGCCTGATACCGACACATTCTATATCTTCCCCAATAATTTAGAACCTCAAATGGTTCAACCTTCCTTGATTGACACTACAGACAACGAAGACACTAGTCTTTCCACTAGTATCTTCCTATCCACTCTTAGTCCAATTCAGGCTTCCTTCATTAGGAAGTAAGTCTGCACCTACAAAGTTTGCAAGAAACTATGAAGACGTTAAGATCTTCCTGCGCAGATACGACCGACTCTGCAAAGCATATAATGTGCGAGATGCTGAGAAATGTGAGCGGATAATTGATTATTGCTCTCGTTCTGTAGTACGCTTGATTGAGTCATTACAGAGTTACAGAGATGATTGGGCTCAGCTTTATGAGGATCTGCTTGAATTTTATGATGCAGATTTGAAGGAGACACGATATAATGTCCGTGATATTCGTAAACTCGCTAAGAAATGGTATAAGAAGAAGATTTCTAATCTTCGAACATGGAAGAAGTATCAAAGAGAGTTCATTACTATAAGCGGATGGTTGGTCTCTAAACGGAAGCTGACCATGGATGAAGAAGCAGTCTACTTTTGGCATGGAATCAACAAGACGTTGCGAAGAAGAATTGAAAGTACATATGTTGCTCGTAATGCCAGTGTTGATCTCACTCAAGCTTTCTCCATTGAAGCTATTAATAAAATTGCTCAAGTCATATTTACTCGTAATTGGTTTAATACCAATTTAATTGATTCAGACCATGAGTCCGAAATTGAGAGAGATGAGTATATTTCAGACTCCTCTTCCGATTCCTCTGACTCGATAAGCTCAGAATCAGAAGATGACTCTGACAGCGACATAGAAGACACTCAGAAGAAATATCGTAAAGTGTCTAAAAAGAAGAAACTCACTAAGCGAGCATTAGATCGAGGAAAACATAGTGAGAAGAAGGAGTCGAAGCTAGATAGGAAACTAGCCCAGATTGCTCAGATCTCTAAGAAGGATGAGACTAGACGCTCTGAAGAAAAAGCTGCGGAGACATTAGAAGTAGCTAACTTAATCTCACACATAAGTCGCATGTCGATAAACGATCCCAGCTACTGTAGTATTTCGACCGTAGGTTCACAGGGTGTAACCTGTGACCTCGTGAACTTGTTTGGTGGGATGTTCACAGTGGATATACCACTGTGACTCACTGAAAATAAATTCACTAAATTTTTCAATGGCAAGGTTATTTCACAGGTTTTAGGCTGAATCTCAGTATAATTAGAGAAAAATGTGCTATTCTAGACTTAAAATATACCAAAAAGGAGAAAAATCCTATAAAAACTGCCACTAAGCTCAATTTGAGAGCAAAAGTCCGATTTGTGACCAATTTGGGGCAGGTTCACAGCTAAAAAAAAACTAGTGACCTGCTTATGTAATAGGTTCATTTTTTGGGCTCGTGACCTGTGACGTGAACCTATGGTCGAAATACGACAGTATGCTGTCATGTACTATCAAGCTATCAAGAAGGATCCTATTTGTAAGGATGTCATTCGACGTCCTCAAATTAATTCACCACCTATAGCAGAAAGATCATCGTTTCGTTCACCATTTAATCGATCCATTGATATGAATAATATTGCTACAGAAGCTAATTCAGTAGCTATCATGCCCAACTCCATTCCATTAGGAATACGGCAAGGACTCCTTATATGACATCATCGATCAGAGAGGGTTTAACGTTAACTCTCTTAACTCTGATCGGTTAAACTTGTTACTTTGATTAAATTGCCTTGACCTTTGGTTAAACCCGTAGTTAAGCCATAGCTGGGGCTTTTGTACTCTATAGGTATGTTTTATAAATATCAATCGGAGCTATGACAAACTACGGAGGGAATGGTAATGAGTTGGTGGTGATGGTTCGCCGGCATCGGGAGGACCGGTATCGAGTGCAGCGATGCACTTGATATTCCAACAGTTAGGTACACATATATACATTCACGTGAATGACATAAATAGCTATAAAAGGAAATAAATATGATCTATGTGCACACTTTCGCATAGAAAAAAATATGCTGCCAGATTCTAAAGAAACTTTGCAGAGAAACATTAATTATACAACTCTTTTCTTTCTTAAAAGAAAGAATTAAGAATGTCAGAAGAATATAATGAGTAGGGCCGGCACGCGGCAGCACCCGAAACACACAGAATACGAGGGGAGATCTCCGGGGTCCACTCTCTTTCCTGCATTCGCTGCCGAACGCTGCAGATATAGATGTCTCAGAGATCAAGGGCAACGTGTCTAGAGATCACCATGAGTCGCATGAGTCTGGAGAGTACTCGTGAATCAACTCGGAACTCGCAGGGTCAAATACTCGACTCGACTCGTGAGTCAGGAGGACTCGAGTCAGGCGAGAGTCATGAACAGCCTAAGGCTAATATCTGACTCGTGTCCTGACTCGTGTTGACTCGTGCATGAACACATGAATCAATGACAATAGCTGCTAAATAGCTTAAATAAGGTTTAACTACAGCAATATACTAGATGAGTCTGGAGAGTACTCGCGAATCAACTCAGACTCGCAGGGTCAAATACTCGACTCGACTCGACTCGTGAGTCAAGGGGACTCGAGTCATGCAAGAGTCATGAACAGCCTTTGACCCCATGAGTACTCGCCTGATGAGTCACGAATCGACTCGAGTCAGGACTCGTGTGATCTCTAGTGCTGCCGAGAACTCAAGCATCATCAGGCCGAGCAAATTGATTCCAGGAGCGTCACTCGTTAAGCTTCGCCATGTCCTTTTCTCACCAGTAGGCTTCCCTTTAATTTCTTACTTGATTTAGTATTAATGATGCTTCAGAAGGTAGAGGGCCACGGAGGCTTCAGATGTTGCCCCTCCTGCAAGTGCTACTCAAGATGCCCCTGCGGCGTACTCAGAAGACGATGCCAAATGTATGTCTTTGAATTCTACCTTATGTCTTACTCTCTTACTAATCAGTCACCCCTCCCTGTGTTCTTCCATTCATCATGAGTCTTCTGATACTGATGAAATATCTCTTACTCTTGTCGTCGCAGAGAGACGTCAGCAGAAAGCTGACTGGGACGAACTATATTCAGAAGCCTGCTGGGATGAGGGCAGCATATGAGATGACCTGGATGAGGATGCGTTTGGTGCAGATGGTGCGGCCGAGTGGCTTAGTAGTGAGGCCGACTTTGAGCAGTGGCAGAACGTGGTGGCGCTTACCTATTCTGCCAACAAGTGGGTGGATGAGGATGATGAATTTGGAGATGGGCCATGGAGTGACGCCGACGTCAACACATTCTTTGACACCCAAGAAAATAGCATCAGCTTCTCACAGGCATCGAACCATATTGACAGCGACGATCTACACACCTTCCCACCTACACCCTCATTTGTCTTTGATGAATGTGCATACCTAGAGCTTATTCATCAAGGAATCATGTTCGGCCTTAAGCATGTTCACCACCAAAGCACTGTCCTAACGGCAGTCAGTACACAGTTTTAGTCGAGTGTTCGACTCCTTGGACCTTCGCGTTGGCAACGTTGCAGATACCGTTCAATCTCTGCAAAATGTTTACACATCCTTCGACGCTGATACACTCACAACCTTGAAAGACGTCATTGATAGACCACCACTTCCCTACTCATAGGCCAGGCATCTTCCCGCCGCCTTGGACCCTACAATGGTAGATCCCGATGTTACTAGAGTAGTAGGTGCACATGTCTACCATCGCTTCCTTTCCAAACTCCATTACAAAGTCATCTTATGTCACAATATACTCCTCGGCCTTCATACGGGCCAATACAACTTTTCTCTACTTGCATCCCACAATGTTGAGCTTTTCCGCATTGTTCACAAAGCCAATAATGGCTTTCAGTGTCTTAACAACGGTCACCGGATGGCAGAAGCATGGGTACCAGCCCAGTTCAATGACAATACTTAGCCAGCACATCCGCACATTGGATCGCAGTGCGAGGTGGGCAGGAAGTGTGTTTGGCGCATCCCCATTGCTCTTTATGAGAGCATGTCATCAATCGACATCGAGACAGAAGGAGTCCTTCACATCAAGTCCGTCTACTTAAGCAGACACATATTATGGACGAAGTTGCAGTCATTGAAAGGGTTAGGATTTACCACTATCTTATAGAACGTGATGAGATGACGGTGGCGCAGTTGGATGCATTTCGTCAGTTTGGTAGTGGAAAAGTCTAGATAGATTCTCGGAGCTTGTTTCTTGTACGTTTATAACTTATTATGTATAAATTATTATTAAGCTCCGTTGTACCTTGTGTGTTCAATTTCAATTTTGGTAGTAGAGCGTGAAGTGGCAGAGATTGTGGCTATATATGCAGACGTTTACTGGAATGGAACAGTTATGTGAGGCCATTCGATGTGTAGAAAATATAAGGTTAATTCGCTGTAGGTGGAAAACATACGGGTTATCAATTTTTGGTATGAAATGTATACTAAAGCTTTCTGTTTTATTTATTAATAGTGGTTGTCTGGCATTGTAATATGAAATATAATAGTATTACTCGGCCGGATCTGGCGGGTGTGGTGCTCCATCAGTTCGCGCAGATGATCAAGTCTCACCTTTACTCACAAGACGTGAATGTTGCCGCCGCCTCAGCTCTATTTTTTCGCCTCACTCGGTGCCACTATAAATTTGCCTAAACACAAGCGCGCATCTTACACTCGTCAAAAGCACCAGTGAGTCCTTAAGAACGTCTTCTCCAAATCGATATTCACTATTCAAGGAAAGCCAACTCTCTGCGCGTTGACGGGCATTGGTCTTTATTAAGAAATGACGGAAGATCTTTATCTTCGATCATGTTTCCAAATGTGGCTAGTAGCCGCTTAGCTTCTTCCCGTCACCATCTCCAATCTGACATGCCTACCAAATGGAAACGCCAGTCCAACTCGAGAGCGTCAGTCCCCATCTTCAGTCCAGAGCCAGAGCGTGAGGATAAAGAGGAAACATTTCTTGTTGGTATGTGAACCCCCGCAAGCTAAGTCCGCAGTGCTTGACAATGCACAGAGGTCATTATGAAAGTTCGCAGATTAAGAGAAGAGCTTGCTATAGGTTTCTTATAGTTCTCGGTAGGATTCGCATCACCCATGATTATTAGATTCAATACTTCGTTAAATGGCTGAACTACTCACAAGCCGATTCGAGGTTTGTGGCTCCAATGTATCTATAGCTGCCACTCATGGGAACTTGACAGCTAGGAATCGGAATGGTGCTTTGAGCAGGGTGGTCCATTGGTGGAGGTGTGGCGTCAGCTCGGAAAGCAAGGGTGGTCGAGAGAAGACTTTGAGGGAACTACAGATGTTCAGGTTGGTATGAATCGTGTCTGAATCGGTAAGTTCCTCTTCTCCTTTTCTCAGACACATTGCTGAAATGAGTCACAGAGCAACAGTCCCGACTCATCAAGGCATACTACCAATATCAGGATGTGAATGTGATGTGTCTCCTATTCTTCCCTTGTTGTACTAGCCTGGCTTATAGTCTCCAAGCCAGACGAAAAACTCACAATCCGTATTCCGCCACGCCTAGAGAGGATCATACCTACGCGCAGACCCATGCACTTTGTGGAATATGATAACGACGAGAGTTACTTTGTCGACGAAGGTATTAGGCACTCGAAAGTGATCAGCTATGCGGATATACTGCTCAGGCCGTATCCAGTAGAGTATGATGCTCAGCAGCGTTTCAGAGTACATCATCACAATGCCTACTGCATTCACATGGCTGATTTCTCAACAGGTATTGAAGCGTATCTTAGGCAATGATGAGGCAAGAAGCATTTATAGAGCAGTCAACAGGTCCGATCGGAAGGACTCTCAACATGCGTTCTAATTTATTACGAAGGCCAATCTCTTCAAACGATGCTTGCCTATTTGAGACAATATCATAATTTAAAGAAAAAATTACAAAAAGCGATTATAATAAAATAAAAAATATATTATGAATGAAAAAGAAGAGATCTGAGAGTACACGTGAGATATGAAAGCTAAGAAATATAAAACATCGTTATTGAAAGAAAGATTTATTTATTTTTTATATATTACAATCTCTTTAACTGTTTCTTCAATGTGCTAGAATAAATCTTAATAGGTAAGTTCAATCTATCCTTAAAAATGAATCGCCATAATTGACGAAAAGAAATGAGATAAGCTATCGACTTAACGATAAGTTTTAGAAATTCATATGTATTTATGCAAATAAGCTTTTGCAATGCGACCTGCATCATGATTGATGGCATTGTATATAACTTTTTGACTATATGATATTTGAGAACCTCTAATTTTTAAAGATTAGAGTATAATGCTAAGATGTGCAGTAAGTTCTTCCAATAGAGCATCTGAAAGCGAGAAAACCTAATACTTTTCAATATATAGAATGTGGAAAAATTGTTATAAAAATTAATGAAAGGCTTATACGACTAGAAGTATAGTGAAGATTCTAAAAAGATAATAGTGAGCAGGCGCAAAAACTTAACCATCATATCATAAATCTTCCTTCAGAACAGTTAAACATCAACAGCTGTTAAAATAACAATCAGCATTTCGACAAATGGACTAATATTATAGTTCGTATTGTACTACGTAAGAAGCCTATGAATGAGAAGGAAGGATGAACGAAGTAAGTAATAAATAACTAAATTTAATAAAATGATGCGCAGCATGTAGATAACAAGACCTATATATAGTTGAAAGAAGTGGCGCAGGAAGAGAAAAAACACTCTATTCTTAAGATATAAAGGAACGATCTCTGAGATACATAAAAAGAAAGTAGGTCTGAGCTTAATCTGTGTGTAAAGGTGGAAGAAGTGATACAACAAGAGAAAGACAACAATGTCCTCATATACATTCTTAAAATATAAAGAAATGATTACATATATGTGCTCTAAGATACATAAAAGAGATGTAGGTCTAAGCTCAATCTGAGTGTAGAAATAAACTCAGTAATGATGACTAAATATTAAACTATTGTAAAGCAGTAATTACAAGCTCTGGAAATCTAAGACTGCGACCTTATTAATAATGAAGTGCACAATCTCAAGTGAAAGATGCTTTACCATTGTTTTAGGAGGTTGCAGAATAGAATTTTTTTTTTTTTAAAACTCCGCTTATTAAGTATTCGAGAAGTGTAATTGATTTTAGATATTATCGGTCAAGTACGTCATTCAATGCTTCAGTTATCTAAATGGTTTCGCTTTTATAGCTTTCATTCGTTGTCTTGACAACTTAACATTTACCATTACTGAAGCGTTACTTTTTCGTGATCCTCCTCATATTTCTGCTTCTCTATTTTGTCTTCTACTTAAGTGTCGATCCTTATGTTCTCTCATATGTCTAATTTTTATATGCAAAATTATTCATCTTTACCTTTCTTTGTATATATTACGTGTATGCCTCTTCCTGTAGAAGAAACTGCAGATCAGTGCTTGCAATATTTAATATACATCTTGTTACCTTTTCTCATTAACAACTATCTAATTGTAATATAAGTATGCAGTCTTCTTATTATTATTCACAGTGACATTTGTCTTTATTTATATCAATTTGCCTGCTTGCTTTCTACTGTTCATTTTCTACTTGCGAGCTCTACAGTAGGCTTTCTCTCTTCTTTCTTCTCTTTCTCTCTCTTTCTTCTTCATAGTCGTAATCAGTAGTTACAATAATATATTCATATGCGAAGATGATGAAATTAATGCCATATTGCAAAGTATGTTTTTCTTGTCGTCTTTTTGACTTTTATTTATTGTCTATTGTTTATAGTCTTATATATTCATTATTTAAAAAGAGATATTATAATATCTCAGGCTACCACTGATTTTGTGTTTTATTATAATTTGAATTCTGCTTTATTAAGCATACCTCCTTTTCACTTTGCCCATGCTTCTCACCGATTGTACTCAAGTGTTGGAGTATCTTGAAATAACTTTAAGCGGTAAATACTCTGAAGCATACTTCACTGCGTGAAAGGCTCAAATTTGTAAGTGAGAAATGTAGTTAAAAAACCTTCTCATTTTTAACTAGTTTTTTAAATTAAAAACTTGTTAAATATGTTTTAAACATTTTTAAGCAAAATAAAGTCAAAAATGCGATAGAATTAGTATTAAATATACTAGTGAAAACTTTAAATTTGAAATTCGGAAAATTTAAGAGAGTTTTAAGATTAGAAAAGTAGTAAAAAAACTTTTTAAAAAAGTTTTAGTATATTGTTTAATTATATAAGGTAAAAATACTAGAGAATTATTTTAGAAATCTTTAAAGATGATTCCAGTAGTATTTTAAACTGAATAAATAGTAAAAAATCTTAAAAGCTTTTAGGATATTTTTCAGCTGAGCAAGATAAGAATAGTGCTGAATTATTTTAGAAATATTTAAAAATGTTTATAGTAGTATTTTAAACTGAATAAATAGTGAAAAATCTAAAACCAAAAGCTGATATTATTGTTTAGTACTAGGGCTCTCTCTAGGAATTCAAACCATAATTACATTGGTATACTTTACGGTCCTTGATGGCACAAACCTCTTCAGATCCATAACCATAAGGTTGAATCTAGAGCCTTTGATGATATGCGTACAGTTATAAGTCAACTTTACGAAATATATACAAGTCAAATATTGAGCCTGATTCATTGTGCGGAGGCTTCGAAACAACAGGAAGTGGTGAATGAGAGATCTTGGAAGTACGAAGAAGGGCCTGACAAAGTAGATGAACACTTTAGAACAGAATTTGATACTATTACAGTGTTATAGTAAGTAACTAAGGACCTGTAAGTCATACTGTTCTCGTAACTGGAGAAGGACACAATGATATTTCATACGGGATGGTACAGATAGTCATACAATTTGTAACTATAACTCATATTGTACAGTTATGATGCAGATACCTAGAGCCACCTATTACAGCAGTATAAGTGAGGAACCTGTATTAGAATAGAACAGGGTAGATAAATTTGTAGTAGCCATATTGTGATTCTGGTGATCCTTGATGATCCCAGCGTAATGCTGGTAATGCTCTCGTGATGATCGGAGATAATCCCATAATGCTTGTAATGACCGTACTGCGATCCTGGTGATCCTCGGTAATCCCAGTGTAATGCTGGTGATGCCCTCGCGATGCTGGTGATGCCCTTGTGATGCTGGTAATGCTCTTGTGATAGTCGCAGACAATCCTGTAATGCTTGTAATGGCCGTACTGCGATCCTGGTGATCCTCGGTGATCCCAGCGTAATGCAATGCGGGTGATGCCCTCGTGATGCTGGTAATGCTCTTGTGATGGTCGGGGATAATCCCGTAATGCTTGTAATGGCCATACTGCGATCCTGGTGATCCTCGGTAATCCCAGCGTAATGCGGGTGATGCCCTCGTGATGCTGGTGATGCCCTTGTGATGCTGGTAATGCTCTTGTGATAGTCGGAGACAATCCCGTAATGCTTGTAATGGCCGTACTGCGATCCTGGTGATCCTCGGTGATCCCAGCGTAATGCAATGCGGGTGATGCCCTCGTGATGCTGGTAATGCTCTTGTGATGGTCGGGGATAATCCCGTAATGCTTGTAATGGCCATACTGCGATCCTGGTGATCCTCGGTAATCCCAGCGTAATGCGGGTGATGCCCTCGTGATGCTGGTGATGCCCTTGTGATGCTGGTAATGCTCTTGTGATAGTCGGAGACAATCCCGTAATGCTTGTAATGGCCGTACTGCGATCCTGGTAATCCCCGGTGATCCCAGTGTAATGCTGGTGATGTCCTCGTAATGCTGGTAATGCTCTTGTGATGGTCAGGGATAATCTCGTAATGCTTGTAATGGCCGTACTGCGATCCTGGTGATCCTCGGTAATCCCAGCGTAATGCGGGTGATGCCCTCGTGATGCTGGTGATGCCCTTGTGATGCTGGTAATGCTCCCGTGATGGCCGGGGACAATCTCGTAATGCTTGTAATGGCCGTACTGCGATCCTGGTGATCCTCGGTGATCCCAGCGTAATGCTGGTGATGCCCTCGTGATGCTGGTAGTGCTTTTGCGATAGTTGCGGACAATCCCGTAATGCTTGTAATGGCCATACTGCGATTCTGCTGATCTTTGGTGATCCCACCGTAATGTAAACTTTATTGCATAACACGTCACACCTCATGAACTTACAGTTGAAACCATACAGTAGTACCAAATAATAATATCTGGTTTTGGTTTTAGATTTTTCACTATTTATTCAGTTTAAAATACTACTATAAACATTTTTAAATATTTCTAAAATAATTCAGCAGTATTCTTATCTCGCCCACCTGAAAAATATCCTAAAAGCTTTTTAGATTTTTTACTATTTATTCAGTTTAAAATACTACTGGAATCATTTTTAAAGCTTTCTAAAATAATTCTCTAGTATTTTTACCTTATCTAACTGAACAACATACTAAAATTTTTTTAAAAAGTTTTCTATTAATATTACTGCTTTTTCTACTGCTTTATTGGTTAATATTTCCAGTAAAACTTTCTTTCTAATTCTTTAGCTAACTTTATTTAAACTACTACTAGAAATTATCACATAAATTATCTGAAAACTTGTTAAATTTCTTTTCAAATTTTTACTGATATTATTTTCAAATTCTTTGTATATTTTTCACTGATTCTTTGCTTAAATTCTTTAAATTAGGAATTTTAACATTTTTACTACTTTTCTAATCTTAAAACTCTCTTAAATTTTTCGAATTTCAAATTTGAAGTTTTCACTACTATATTTAATACTAATTCTACCGCATTTTTGACTTCATTCTCCTTAAAAATGTTTAAAACATATTTAAGAAGTTTCTAACTTAAAAAACTAGTTAAAAATGAGAAGGTTTTTTATCTACATTTCTCGCTTATAAATCTGAGCCTTTCACGCAGTGCTTGTTTTTTCTATTTTATATATATACATAGAGGATCCTTTCCTAAGCCAATTACCAGTGCGTTATTTTTCTTCTTTTGCCATTCTAAAAACTCTCATCCTTCGCAGTGAATTGTATGAACTTCCCGTCATTTTGAAAGTAGTTGCGGATATGTTCTTCATCTCTGAACTCGATGTGTTCTTCATTCTATCTGTTCACAGATCATTCTCAGCCTTTGTGCTGACCATACTCAATCTTAACTTGCATTCCGCGTTACTCATCTGGTCTGCTTATCCTAGAAATAGTTTTATTCCCTTCATAGGTTCCTTATATTAAATATTATCATACATGACTTAAAGGCAGCATCTTGCTATCATTGTTACGATGTTATATAACATATCGTTGCTTCGCTTAACGAGCAGTATTTGCGTATTACTAGTTCCAATGTAGATCTGTTTGTATGCATTCATCCTTCAGGCATATGATGGTAAATAATCATAAACGGCTTGATGAAAGGTCGGGTTGAGTCAGAGGGAGATGACGCAGAGTCGGTCTCCTTGACTGCGGGCGACGACCCAAAGTTGGTCGCCGGACGTGCACTGTCTTGGTCGACCTTTCTGGCCAACGGCGTCCGCTTCTCGAATGCATGAATGCTGCCAGTCGTCTGGGCTTACGCGAGGCGTGTCCTTCTCCGGTCGTTGTCGTCGCTGTGCGATCCAGAGCGTGCAGACGCGTGATAAAAGGAAAGGAAAGGAGACCAAATCTAGATGGGAGCCTGGATAAGGCCTATTTAGAACATAGAAATACGCACTGTTTCGGGCTGGCACCGTGGGGTGAGGTGCGGCCCACGTTGGTGGGGCTTATGCCTCGTCAATGTTGCCGTTGCTAAGGCACTGTTTCCTCCTCGTCGTCGTCGTCGCTCCACCGCCATCGGCGCCGTGATCTGCGGTAAATCGAGAGGTAAAAAGTGGGAAACCCTAGAACGAGTAGTTAGAAAGCTCGACGGCGTCGTTCAGGACCGTTTAAGCCATGTAAGTCAACATAAAAAGAAAGAAATACCAAGTAAGTGTACTGCCTGCAGCTAGTACAGTGCTGCACCTTTTGTCGCCGTTCCAGGAGGAGACGACGCAAAGACGGTCTCCTGACGACTCAAAGTCAGTCGTTGGACGTACACGCCTTTTCGACGTTCCAGGGGTCTAGGGCGGAAGAAAAGGCGCACAAATGGTGCCAGCACGTCGCTAAAGGGTGGTGGTGTGGAAGAACATGGAAATGGGTTGATGGTGGTGGTCGGAGAGAGAGTTAACCAACCCGAACAGCGTTCGATCGCTGTCCGGATTGTTCGGATCGGACATCCGAACATGAGCGGAACGAGCTCGTCGACGCTCGGGACAGCGACGACGGGCTCGGAGTCGTGATATAACCGTCGGGATCTTATGTAGTGTAGTTATATTATATGTATAAGTAATTTCTTTGGTAATAATACTGCATGTAAGTAAGGAATTAAGCTTACATAGATAGTATCCCATCCAAACGGCATGAAATCGTGCGTTCCAGCGCGCTGTATCTCCCTAACTCCTCATCTCTTTGATGTACATGTACCTCACAATGATATTTATTACTTACAACTCAATTTAGGGACACCGCCTGTTGCGATATTTTGTACTTGGTCAAACGATCCTTTTCACGAGACACACTGAACATTGCTGGTGAATCGTCAAGTTCTTACATCTCATTTTTTCTGGAACTCCATGGATAGTTAATTTAGATCTTGATAATTGATCTCGAAAAAGCACAGTCTCTCCCGAGCAAGTACTGGCCCGCCATCGTCGTCGCTGTCTGCCAGATTTGGCAGCGGCGACTCGGACCGCGAATCCGAACCAACATTCGGATACCTTTCTTTCACTCTTACCACCACATACACATTCGCCGCCCCCTCAAAACAATGACTGCAACCGCTATCGGGATCCCCGGACTCGTCACCACGCCTTCCAACAGCCGTGGATAATATTCCATTGCAACGTCTTGCATTAAGTCCTCTAACGAGGCTCCCGGACGGTTTACCACGGAAGCGCCATTGCACACAGTAGCAAGGCTCGTACGACGCCGCGGGCGTGTACAGTCTTGAGAGGTGCGCATTTTCTTGTTCTGCTAGCACGTCTTGCCGGCTCTGACTATGCGAGGGCCCTTTCAGAACAGCACGACCCGACACTTATCACCCAAGCCATCGAACACCGGCAGCTCTACCCAAACCTCTCATTACACTTGGATTTTTGGTGTAGACTATTCAAACACACGGCACGTCCCAAACCTCCGCTAAATTCTTTCTCTGAAATTCTAGTGAAATTCTTTCAAGTCCATTTCGCCGTCGGTCTCCGACGGCGTAGCCACGTCAGCATCACGTGGCGGTTGGTATATTTTTGATCGTGGGTCCGGCACCGCACTCTCTCTCCTGCTACCATCTCCTTCTTATCCTTCCACCTCGTTCGACGTCTGCCGCTACCGCAGGCGTACAGCACTGCAGCCAACTTCGACTACATGCTCACCGCCCTCAAGACCACGACCACGACTCCACCCCACATCGACGACCACACTGATCTCGCTTGCCGCAGCCCGAAGACGCCTCGATGACGGCAACGCGCCTATCCATTGGACGAGTACTTCGACCACCCATGACGAAGGACGCCGACACGATGACGACGATTATGCCCACATGTGGCTCGCTCGCGGCAAGACCGAAGGACGAGGCCAAGTCGCAATGAGTAGGACGAGCCGTACGCGCGACAAGGACGACGACGACACTCACGCTCAACACGACGACGAGTACGATGATGACCCCTAAGCAATGATCACACCGAGCACGATGAGGAAGACGATGAGGATGCCGAGCACAGGACGAAGTTGAGCATGAGGTTCAGGACAACCATGAGGCTGAGCGCGACGTCACTCAAGAAGCATGCCAACGTCGAGACTACCACTACGAGAGCGGACGGTAAAGACCCTTGAACCTCTCTTCCCTACCTCCTCTATGGCTATACATAACCACGATGACTATACTTATGCTACTGTTTACTATGCTACATCGATGCTGATTGGTAGTCATTGTCTGTCTGTCAATAGTGTTTAATCTATTTCCTTCCGGCACAATCATTGGCCTAATTTGCTAAACTGAGTCTTCATTTTGTGGCTCAGAGCTGCTTTGGGTGAAGCTTAAGAGGAATTGAGCTTGCCTCAAAGGGTGTGCAGATTGTCTTGAGTTGTAGTGGCAGTGTCTTAAGAGACATGCTTGTTGTATAGATGATTGAATGCATCTTAAAGGAGGATCAAGGATCCTTAGAGGCATCCTGATGCTGCTTGAGACAGAGCTTACCGGTGAACCTGTATTTGAAGCACCTTAGCAGCATTAGCAACTTACAAGCCTCAAGACACTTTAAGTGCTTCAATTCATCTACAGACACCTTAATGCCCAGACCCCTTTTCGTGATGTACCGGAACCTGTGCAAGTACTTGCGGAATGCTCCAACCTCAAACCTGCGACTTGCGCAAACCTGGGTCGTGAGTCGCGAGTCGCAGATTACCTGCGAGTTATCTGCACCAGCCCAAACTCGTGTCATGCTCTAGACGAACCTGAACTCAATGGAGATATAATTCAGCATAGGTGAGAAGGAAGCAGACACTGCAATAGAGACGCTCATTGAAGCATGTCAAGCATTGATATTTGGCTTGGGCTCCATAGAAATTTCCAGAAGTGCCAGGACAGGGATTAATTGCGCGTGGACCTTCCAGACTGAGCAATTCAGCAAGGAACACATCTGTTCGCTCGCGCCACCTAGCCATAGGATCTTTCTAAAGGTGCAAGAATCAACCGAGATTCATCAATCACAAAGACATCACATACCGATGGAGAGCGGAGCAATACTCCGAATAACGAACTCCGAAATCCAAGTTCGGGGTCCGAATTCCGAATTTGCTTGTATAGCGATAGATATAATAACCAAGTGTTGTTTTTGTGTTCTGTGTATGCTGGGAAGCTGGATGCTGAGCGCTGATGAATTTCAATGACTACGTGTGAACTCTGGCCCAGAGTGAGGCCCCTATTAAGATTGCTCTCTCTATATAACCACGAGCACATCCGCCGCCGTGCCCTACTTTCTTACCACCACCACCATCATTGCCGCCGCCGCCACCGCCATCTTTTGTACTTCTTCCCCGCCCGCCTGTAACGCCCTCATCGCCGCCACGCCTTTCATCCACTTTCTTTCGTGTTCTTCTCTTGCCATTACATCGTTCATTATTTGTTGCGTCTTGCAGGTCATCACCTATCATGAGCGATGTCGAGTATGTATTCTGCTTTGCCTCTGCTTGTTCTGGCAGCTAATTGTTGTATACCTCAGAATCGAGCACGAGGCGGGGCGTACTTGTCCTACATGCCACATCTTTCACTTCTATCGCCTCGTCGTGTCCAAGAGTAGTGCCAACTATATGCGGCCTATGGCAACGGTATGTGCTCTCCAACATTATACTGTACTATTACGGTAAGGTCTTCACATAATACGTAACGGGGGGGTCATTTGATCTTATCGGACCCCGCCGATCACCTAGAAATCCTAATCGGGTTTCCATCAAAAAAAAAAATTAGGAAAATCTGTGAAGACTTGCCCGTAATAGTACAGTATGCCTATACTTACCTTTATTTAGTGTACAAACCTTGAGACGGTTACTGGCGTCCAATGTTCCATGTTCAAGCTGGCTGCTGCTGATCGTGAGCCCACTATTAAGGGCTGACTACTCAATATGATGATGGACAAGGGAAAGTCAAGACTGACCGTCAAAATTCCTCCACTTGCCAAAGTTCGGGGGCGTGCACAGCGCAAGCGATGTCCCACCAAGAACAGAAGAGTTAGCGGGAGATGATCCGGTATGTCGTGAAAAGAGTCGGTATGACGTTGTACGAGGAAAATCTCATTGCGGATCTGTATCGCTACGCAGATGTAAAGAACGACTTGGCCAAGGCTAACATCAAGAAGAGAGGGATATTCCTGTGAGTGTGTCTCCAGAAACTGGCACAAAGCGCAGAGAGTCAGCATGGTGCTCGTGGTTGTGTAGAGAGAGTGATCGGCTGATCTTGATAGGGCCCTCACTCTGGGCCTCATTGGCATCCAGCTTCCCAACGGTGCTATACACATACACTGGACAGTGCCAGTCCAAAAACAACACTAGTTATTAGCTATCTATCGCTGTACAAGCAAATTCGGAGTTTGGACCCTGAACTTGGATTTCGGAGTTTGGGATACGGAATATTACGCCAATCACTACTGATGGTGCATACTGGATTTCTTCTGAAGCTTACTGCAGACTAGAGTCTATAGATAGATAATCCAAATTGTTGTCGTCGACATCAGCAGATATATGAGCCCAAGAAAGAATGGAGGAAGGAGAGAATGGAAGGACGTCGGTCATGAGAAGCTCGTCGCTCGCGACGAAGCTGTCATTGTTAGAAGAAGTCACGATGTCAGAAGTAGCAGATGTTGTACGATGTGTTACTGTTAGTCGAGATACGCCTTGCCGCCAAGATTGATAGTGATGGACTTCGGTATCGCTGAGCGCATCCGAAATGGAGTGTTTCTTCTGGCCGGCGCGTTGCAAGACCTTGTACATTCTAGGAAGAGTTAGAACAGTAGCGAGTGTGATACGGCTAGAGAATGGAACAACGAGGGAGGGTGAGCGAGGGAGAGTGATATACGTGTAAATTATACCCTTAAGAACAATGGTGGTCTGACCAACAATGAGACCTTGGATAATCAAAAGAAGATGAAGAACGCACTGTTTGTATAAGGGATCATATATGATCCAGCCGTTGCCGTGCAGAAAGAAGCCCACAATGAAGAACATGCTGTTTGTACAAGAGATCATGCATATAAGAGACCATACATGATCCAGCCGTCGCCGTGGCAGATCTGTTTGTACAAGGGATCGTGCATACAAGCAACTATACATGATCTGGCCATCGCCGCGATAGGTCTCATTCTCATGCAAGGTGCAATCAGTAAATAACAAATAATATTCTTTACAGTACAAATAGGCCTATTGGCCACGAAAGGTAGGATGCCAAATACAGGCCATACTGATGTCGGAAAGCGCGAAGCCAGAAGGTCCATCGGCAGGAATATCTAGAGTTTACAAGTCCGGTTGGTAGGACCGGGTAGGACCGACGGACCCAACCGGACCGCAACCGATTTTGGACCGGTTTTAGAAGGACCGGTTGCCGGTTGCAACCGGTTGCAGTTGACGGTCCGAACGTCTGGCTATTTTTTGTAGGACCGCCACCCAACCGGTTGAGACCGGTTTCAACCGGATAATGTACATATATATTTTAGATGAATTTACAAATTTTTACGAGCTAAAACGGGCCCTTGCGTGGCCTAAACGAGGCATTCGCGAATATATGATCAGATCCGGCGACTCGGGCCGAGATCCGAACATATGCGTAAGCGTGTGATCGGGTTGGCTCTCTCACTTCCTCCCACCACCACGACGTTGCTCGACTGCAAGTCGGCAACGACGCGAGTCGCGCTCGACTCTAAGTCGGTGTTGACGCTGCTGGCGCTCGACTCTGAGTCGGCATCGATAGGAGACGACTGAGTCGTCTCCAGGACGCGTAAGCCCGCAACGGGCAGCCTGCGAACAGCGTAAGCCCCGCCAACGGGCAGCATATTCATAGCAAGACCAGGAGGAGATGGAGGAGGATCAGGAGCAGGAGGAGGAGCAGGAGGAGATGGTGGAGCAGGAGGATGACCCGCGCTCGACTTTGAGTCAGCGTGGATGTACCAGGAGACGACTTAAAGTCGTCTCCATAGCAACACCAACACCAACGGCACGCGGAGATGCGGAAGAGGATGGAGCCCAGCAGGTGATGGATCTGAGGATGGACGCGTCGATGATGACGCGTCAACAACGACGACGACTACGACAACACGACCACCTCCTCCTCCTCCTCCATTGTCATCACCATCCCCTTCACCCCACCGCTCACCCCGTGGCTTATGCACGTTGGGTAGCCCCTGCGCAATTGCTCGGGGGCCACCAACGGGCATAAATGATGCTGCGAGTGTGCGGTCGGTGTCGGTTTCAACCAGTCGCGACCGGTTGTGGACCGGTGAAAGACCGCGGTTGCAACCGGTCCTCGACAAGGACCGGTTGCGGTCCACGGTTGACACGAAAAGTCGGGTTGGGCAACCGGTTGCGGTTGCCGGTCCTTCCAAATTTGGGCGCCGCAACTGGACCCAACCGGACTTGTAATCTCTAGGAATATCAGCAGGTTTGAGGCTGAAATATCTGTCAGCGGGGTACAGCCCAAAATACGGAGATACACACTACTCGCGACAGACGAAAATGCCCATCCAAGTACATATAGGTCTCCCTGCGGTGTATGACCATCCAAAGCATCAGGAAACAGGTCACCAGCCTAGAGGACGACTGAGTCAACCACGGTGAACATGGTTGCCTAGAGGACATCAGGGTGTGAACTCTATCGGGTTAACTTTGGCAAAGGTTCAGGTCCAAACCTTCCTTGAGGATGCCTTGAGTCTTACTCAAGATCACTCAAGTTAAAGCCAAGGCAACTCAACACACTCTCAAGAGCAATGGAGATGACCTGAACACAACACAATACAACTTATGTCTGCTCAATACACAACAGAGCAAGAGCAAATTAACTAAGCTATTTGAACAGCTACCCAAAAGCTCAGCCATGCATATCAAAATCCTACAATTTGCTCATAATAGACATCACCTTGCATTAGTTGTACAAATTGTAGAATAAATTACTGTACAATACATGAATTACGATCAGCCATAGTTGTACCCTAAGAAAATATACCAGTCACCAACCATCACACCAAAGCATTAGAGAAATTTGTAGTCTACGCATTGAAGACACCAGTACAGTATAGTACAGTCGCTGGAGGGCACTGCTGATGTCATTGTCCCGTGGTTGACATTGTTAAAAACTGCCTTCGCTCCATGTTGCTATCGAGGTAAAAAGCCGGTGTGGGGAAGGCTGTCATCGTTGTCGCGATGGGGCTTCATCCTGGGATCGCAGTGAGGCGTCACCCTCATGAGATTTTGTAGTGAGCCATTGTAGAACTGTGGAGGAGACCCATCATCGTCATGGCGTCGTGAGGGAGCGGCATCATGGGAGAGTGGTCGTTGTCGTGGGGAGTTCGTCATCATAAGGAGCCATCGTCATCGTCGTGGAAGAGTGGTCGTGGTGTCGTGGGGTGTTCATTGTTGTTGTAGGGAGCAGCTGTCATCGCGAGGTCCTGCACTCGTGGTTGCGGGGAGTCATCATCGTCGTCGGTGGTGAGCCGTGGCATAGACAGCCGTCGTGGTAAACCGTCTTAAGGCGATACATGGTCGCCGTCCTCGTTGTGAGTGTGGCGTTGTGGTGGGCGTGGTCGTCGTCGTTGGGGTGCAGGGCGTAGCGATCATGGTGTACGTGCCATCCTTGTCGTGGTGAGGCGTTGTTGTCGTGTATGTCACCTTGATTGTCGGGGTGGGCGTGGTCATCGTAGTTGGGTGGGAGTGGTCATTATTGTTCCCGGTGTACCCATCATCGTGATTATCGTGGGGGGTATGCCTCATCGTCGTCATACTTGTTGTCGTTGTGGACGTGCCATCTTTATTGCCATCATGCTTGCAAGTCGTTATTGTGAGCGTGCTTGTTATCGTTGAGGGCATGCGAGTCGTTGTTGAGGGCGTGCGAGTCGTCAGTGAGGGCGTGCTCGGCGTGTCAGCGGAAGGTGGTGGTAGTAGTAAAATAAGCTGAACACGTACCCTAATCGGAAGAAAAGTCAACATACACGTGACATAAATTTGTGCGACAGCAGCACGGTGGACTTCAGAAATTCTGGTTGAGATCATCATCATGCGACACGGGAGGGAATGATTTGGAGACTGTAATAGTGGGAAGAGAAAACAGGGAGCAGCAGTACAGAATATAGGAGACTTACAATTCAACACGTCTTGCGAATCCGACTCCAAGACGGCACCTCCTCCCAACCATAGGCCCTGCTCAAGGTCGGCCTGGCTCTGAGTGGGCCTACACTTGGGTATGGTGTCGTGGTGTGGCGGCGGCGAATATAATGGACCTGTCACTGTCGTTGCCTTAGCACAGGCCAAAAAGTAAACCAAAATGAGAAACGCACCGCGTAATGCTGCTCGTCTGTAGACGAGCAGCATCCATTGTTCCTCAGGAGCCGGCTCTTGCAAAGCCCATTCATAGTTGCAGGGCGCACGTTGCGTTGCCTTATTGACAGTACCGTTGATGCGAAATGCTGCCTGTTTTGATAGGGCTTACGCGGGGAAAAGCTAGCCAGCTGAATGGTAGAGACGCCAGGAATGGCGATGGAGAAGGAAGCAAGCGCGAGTGGTCGACGAAAGTGGATGTTGATGGTGGTAGGAAGGAAGGAAGGAGCAACGGCTCCGAACAGTGCTTGATCACTGTTCGGAGTAACGGGCCTGGTATCCGAATATCGTTTAACGTGTTGTAGACGTTGAACGAGACCACGTAGCAGTCTAAAAATGCTAGATAATACGACTAACCATGTTTACTAAACATCTTACAGAAATTCTTTGTTGACAACTTACCGTACAATGTACTAAACTCGATGTGGGCCATTGACAATATGTAAGTTATCGTCTCCTCTGCCAAAAAATCACTGAAAAAATAAAATACTGTAAATAGGTACGGGAACACATCCCGCTATATGCGAAGCCACAGTTCGTCTCCGTTACCGCGCTGGAGACCATACAAGTCGTCGAAAACCACTCGGACCGATCATCCGAGTGGTGATTGAGCGAGCTTTTTTAGTGTACGTCTCGCTCTTACCACCACGACGCCCGCGTAAGCCCTCATGTTGAGGCCGCTCTGTCTACGATACAGGCTGGAAGGAACGATTACAACATCGTTCCCGCCGCCAGAGCACCGACAAGCAGCCGCGTAAGCCCTCGACTGCAGGCAGCACATCATCTGTCTCTATCAGAGAACGATAGCCAACGGAGTAGCATAAGCCCTCTAATGAGGCCGCAAATCCACGAAGCCCTGACACTCCCGCGCTGCTCAGCCGCCGCCAACGCCGGACCGATACCGCGGACGCCCCGCTTGACGCGCAAGTCCTTCGCTGAGGCCGCAGATCAACGACGCGAGGCGTAATACTGGAACGAGCTCATGAGGAACCTGTGCAGAACGAGTTGCTGTCCGTTCTGCATGCACAGGTGCATATTGACTTATAAAGCTCTTCTCTGTGCTAATCAAATTTCGTCTAGCAGTTGGTGCTCGCACTGTCCCCGTCCAGTTTAGATACCATTCTTCATCATCGATACGTCCGCCCACCATAGAGACCTCAACGACTCAAACCCGGGTCAGATCCGTGATCCACCACGCGAGTATCCGTCGCCAAAACTGCTGATCCACGATCCTTATCTGATCCGACCCGCCACAGATTACGGATCAAGACGAGTCGGATCGCCGAGATCGCCGAGCGGGTCGAGTACTCGAGTAAACTCGAGTATTCCACACACTCAAGTCCATTCATGCGCGACGAGCATCCCCGGGCAATGGCACGGGGACACTCAGTCGTGCATGATGCAGACTGGGGTGGTGGGAGTGGTGGTGGAGATGATGACAGTGGGTGGTGGTGGTGTGGGTGGTGGTGGTGTGGGTGGCAGTAGTGTGGGTGATGGTGGTGGTGTGGGTGATGGTGGTGGTGTAGGTGATGGTGGTGGTGTAGGTGATGGTGGTGGTGTGAGTCGTCGTCGTCGTCGTCGACTCCATATCACGCGCACTCACCTCGTCAACGCATCATCCTCGCGCCATCCATTACCACTCCATCCTCGTGGTCGCCCCATCCCCATCTTCACCCCATCCCCGTCGTCATCGTCATCCAAGAGTAGTAGTCGTCGTCGTCCAAAGTCGGCGCCGTGAAGTCGTCCGCCTCTGCTGCCGTCACATAGACAGCAGCAGCGGGTCCGGCACAGAGCCAAGACCAAAATGCACACCCCAGAGGCCCCCTGACAATCGTCAGAGAGGCAGTGGCGACGACCGTCGCGCACTGGGTGGTGGTGGTGGTGGTACCAGAGAGAGAGCCTAGAGATCGAGTCACCGATCAGAGGCTTACGCGTCCTCTCGGGACTCGGCCCGAAGCACTGGATCGCGAGAAATACTCGTGCACGTCTGTTCTGGGCGACGCATGGGCCCGTTTAACTTCGAAAAAATTTGTAAATTAAGTTTAAATATATACCTAAATATTCACGGGTCAACACGAGTACTCGCGACGAGTACTCACGCCTCCAGAGCCTGATCCGCGATCCAAGTGTGATCCGACCCATCACGGGTCTACGGATCAAACGGATCGGATCTCCGAGATGCCCGAGCGGATCGAGTATGGGTAAACCCGTGTGATCCGTTGACTCGTTGAGGTCTCTAGCCCACCACGACGACCCAGCCTTCCCCCGCCCGCTCTTTCAGGTCGTGATTTCTCTGATTGTCGTGTCAACCCACCCGTTTCCCTCGCAGAGAACTCCCCCCAAAAACAGCAATTTCCGTACGCTTTCCGCTCATCATGCTATTTCTTTCCGCCGTTCTCGTTCATCCCCATATTTCTCGTGATATGTCTATTCCCCATATTAACAGGACTTGTCTTTGTGCTGTTCCGATCACTGCCCATCGCAGTTTTGTGGCCTCAACCCTAGCCGACGTTGCTCAGTTGGGCCGCGATCTGCATGGCTATTCACGAAGTGGCCCCGCGCAGCTTGCACACGTTCTTGCCATCATATCTGTTACTGCTGTGTACAAACGCGCCTAGTCCATCTCCGGGAGCGTGATTTGGGTGAGTCCAGTCCTAATCTAAATTCTTAACACAATCTAACATACTTGCGTGCAGAACGTGTGGGCTGGCCGCCCTCTTCTCGCCCGCTCATGCTACCCTTCTCCTTACACTACTCACTACTATCGATTCCGTCTACGCCACTCTCCTCTCTAAACCCCTTGCCCCCTTCCTAACCCACTTTTTCCCAGGAGCTCTCGACCTGACCGGTCAGCTCTCGAGGGCACAAAGTCAGAGCAGCAGGCGTCCCAGACATCCCCGTTCTCCATTCTTCGCCACATTGGTGTTGTGCCTTGGTCCGGGATCAACATCGCGTATGGTGTTACCGGCATGCCTTACTAGACTGTCTTCTGGGTTCTTCATCGGTTCTCTTCTTTGGACTGCGGTTACTTGCCAAGTAAACGGTGAACACGACATTCCGCCGCAACGACGACCTTCGTCCGCGTTTACTGACAGCTTCAAAATGGAGTACTGTCAATGACGGCTGTAATGTATCTGCAGGCTTGGAGGACCCCGTCAGCCCCGCTAGACACGTAAGCTCTCAAGCAAGGCCGCAGATTTATGAAAAGAATAAAACTCTCCGGCGATCAAGAGGATTCGATGCTGTCGGCGACTTTACTGCCTTTCTCGGTGACGATATTCATTTTTTTCGTGGATGCTCAGCCTCAAGATCGCGCGTGTTCATGGCAACAACTTTCATGGAGATCTTGCCGCGATTATGGGTATGCCTATTTCTCAGCCCTCGCTTTCCCTGGGTGCTGATCTCGCGTTCGTAGGGATGGATTTTTGTCAGCAAGCGCCGAGTTTGCAAAGAAGGTAGATCAAGCGGGGCTTGTCTCTATCGGTCCTTCTCCCGAGGTCATTGATGGACTGGGTGACAAGACGAAAGCGAGGGGGTAGCGGTGGATGTGTTATGTGTGTCGTTCACGAATTGTCTTTCAAGCATATCCAAGCATGGTTGAAGTAGACTTAGCAATATATTAGTTGCCGTTCTAGTCTCGAAGCTACTTTGAGACATATGAAGCAAGTGACTGCTATATGGCTTACCCTTAAGTGTTCCAGAGTTACCGTGAGTTGACAGATGCAAACCCTTATGCTTTGAGGGGGCTTGAAGTAACCTCAACAGCCTCAGAGTAACTCAAGCTTGTACATGTTGTAGTCTCTGCTTTGAGGCAACCAAAGATGTCTCGGGACACCTCAGTGCCCTCTGGTCAGCCACTGTGACAGTTATTAACTCAGGCCACCTCTGGCCCACAGGCCGTTTCCTGATGAGGTAGGTCATATACGGCTCGCTCTGGACGTGGTTGGTCTCGAACATGTGCGGGTTATTGAGACAAGTGCGACTATAAATATTCTTGCAATGGCGGCACCTCGTGAGGTCCTCCCTTAGCAAAACTGCATCTCTAGATGGGTCGTCATCACCATGAGCTGAGGACATCTGCTAAGTATTAGTAGGTAATTAATAAAATAGATGATACGTGTACCAAACACGCGGACACATGCACAATCTTTCGTTACAGGAACAGCATCACCATCCTAAGTGCTTGTGAGCATTGGATTGTGGATGGCACTCTTAAAGATACATACTTAAAGCGGAATAATAGTTGCCGTAGTTGATTGCTACCATAGGGTTAAAGCTCGGGGTTACGAGGTCACGAGCAAATGATCACGACAATATCACGATCTCGTAAAATGTACAAAAGTGCATTCATAAAAAAAAGAAAAAAATACAACATTACACTATAAGTCTACACTACACCGATGATAAGGAGTACGCACCCGCCACATGCTACAAACCTTGCCATGACTAGTATGCCAAAGGTGGAAGAGAGTGCGAGGGGCCGAGGAGCCATTTACGAAACTGTCGCGCATTCGGAATTGACGTTCTGTAAGTTATGTAAGACTCAATAAAAGAACTAGAAAAGAAAATTATACCTGATCAGCCGCCTTTTTGCGTCTTGCTTCTTCGTGAGCGAGTTGGCTGCTGGATGCTGCTGTAAGAATGGCAGTCTGATCCCTCCCCTTGTAACGTGTTACCATAGAATGGGAGGCTGATGTCGCCGAGGATGAAGCCGAAGATGAGATGGAGCCGACGACTTTGTGGGTATCCTTAATGAAGCTGGCAGTGTCTTGGAGAAGAACGCTCAACTTGCTGAGGGCCCTGGTGACACCCGGCGAGCTCTGTGGGGAAGGAGTGAAGATAGCTCGAGACGAGTCCATAATAGGGCTGGAGAACGGACACATCAGGGGAAGCACATTTCCTCGACTGAGGAAATAGCTGAGGGAATCAATGGAGGAAATTTGATTTCCTCCGTACGTTTCCAGGCCGAGGAAGTCTGATTTCCTCAAACAAGGAAGATCTTGAGGAAATTAAATTTCCTCGGCAGTTTCCTCAGCTGAGGTAGGCGGATTTAGAGCATGCCACGAGTCTAAACCCGGGTCCGGCGGGTCGAGTTTGCGCGAGTTTGCATATCTGAAGTCCGGACTTGCGACTTGTCTCAAACTTGCGAGTCGCGGGTCTAAAACTCGCGAGTTTGCGAGTTTTTGACGAGTTTTGAGCTATAACCCACTCATATCAACTCCAACTGAGGTCAAACAAATGCAAACATGATCTCTATAGCCTATTGCAGCTCTGTTGGATCATATTCATATGTATAACACAGTTTATATGCATAATATTATATCTTAACTGACTACCGGAACCTGTGCAAGTACTTGCAGAATGCTCCAACCTCAAACCTGCGACTTGCGCGAACCCGGGTCGCGAGTCGCGAGTCGCAGGTTACCTGCAAGTTACCTGCGCTGGCTGAAACTCGTGGCATGCTCTAGGCGGATTTCCTCAGTCACTTTCCTCAGTAGCTTCCTCAGTGATTTTCTCAGCTGAGGAAGTTAGATTTCCTAAACTGAAGAAATTACTGAGCAAGTCAGATTTCCTGATTGATTTCCTCGATTCCTCAGTACTGCACCAAAGTGTAAACTGGATAATAAAAATGTATTATTTAAATCCTTACATATTGAGAAAATTTTGATTCCTCATATGAGAAAATCTGAGTTCCTCAGTAATTTCCTCAACTTAGGAAATCTACCTTCCTCAGCTGAGGAAATTACTGAGGAAGCCACTAAGGAAAGTGACTGAGGAAATCTGCTTACTTCAGCTGAGGAAACTGCCGAGGAAATTTAATTTCCTCAGGATCTTCCCCGTTTGAGGAAATCAGACTTCCTCGGCCTGAGAACGTACGGAGGAAATTAAATTTCCTCCATCGATTTCCTCAGCTATTTCCTCAATTGAGGAAATATGCTTCCCCTGATGTGGGAGGGGGTAGGTAGTCAGGGTTCATTTCAAGATCGAAGGGGAATCAAGATTAAGCAAATGATCGATTTTTGAGAGACGCGAACCCTTTGGCAGCGCAGTCGAAATGGTGTTGAGCGCCTTGGATAACTTAGCCTGTAAGATATTCAGATTTTTAGTATCGAGCGCCCTGAATAACTTGGCCTGTGAGATATAGTTAGAACAAAATATGATGACGACTGCAGAAAACGTACCGCCAAGCTTTGCGCACAGCGGCATCAGTGGTGCAGTGCTCTATGAACTCGTCCAGATTTGCTGGGTGGAGACTCAAATTGGTCAGGTCCACAGGATCATCAAAGGGATCAAATCGCGCGGGATGAAGGACTGGTTTCGCGATAGAAACGAAGAATAGTATGGGTGTGCACCAGGTACAGTGAGAACCGTTAGAGCAGGTGGTGTGGGTGTACGAGGCACAGTGCGAACTGTTGGAGCAGGTCATTTTATGGAGAGAGGACCAAAAGGCAGCCCTTGGCAATGATGCCAGAACCAGCACAGACGCGCTTCGATTTGGTAGAAATCATTGGTCGGAAGTATTGGTAAGAAACTGCGTGCTTCATCATACTATTTACAAGCTAATGAAAGTAGTCAGATGGTGAAGAGAAAACGTAACAATTCACATACCTGTGCCCCGTATGCGCATCAGAGAATGTAGCCGTTCAGAGAGGACAAATCCGGCACTACGAGATCCTCTGAGAATAGGTCATAGAAGACTTTCCATTCTGACTAAAGGAAATCTCAAAGCATTGAATAGCCACCGGACTTGGCATTGTTATATCTCAAGAGACAAGGAATAGCCCAGTCCAGATGCTCCTGTTTCATCATCTAGAAGGTTTTAATGATATCCAATAACCTTTGGCGCACTTACGGCTCCAAATCCCTTTTGGACCTCTGATAGCGGCTAGTATTGCAGGGTTAGCCAAACAAATTCAGAGAAATAGAGAACTATGAACAGTTAATGGTGAACGAAGATTAAGCAAAGAAAGAATGACGAAAAGAGAGAAAGAAAGAGAATAAGTATACAAAATAATAGGAGGATATAATGAATAAGCAACTATACAGATGCTGTAAGTCCACTTCAACTCCGCTCGGCTTTAACCGACTGATCATCATAGCTAAATTACCGGATGCGAAATAGCACTGGAGTATCTGTTTGTCGATTTCGACACTAAGCACCCTCTGTACTAGGAATAATATATTATTCCACTCTACTTATAGGGCAGAACAATGTGTTATTAACTGTTCCTTAGAGTGAGGGTGCTCAACAAGTACTGAGAGCATAACTGAACACTTTTTAGGGTACCCTTTGAAGTAGAACATGAAATATTACTATCTAAAGGTAGCTCAACCTGTCTACAGAGTCTGGCACGAGTTCCTGATCTGATAACTTCATTAAATTACTGGTTTGACACCTGGAGATCATACATATAACATGTATATACGTTATGCAGAAGAAATGAAGGTAGTAGCATATGTGAGATACGTTAAATTGAGTCGACGATCCTCTCTCCAGAGTGTGGGAATTTTGATCAAAACTCCGGTGGGGAGGAAGATTGACCTCCAAAACGTTGGTTCCCTAACTAAATGATATGGTTCCTTTTGTGAGAACATTATAAATGAATATCTAAAGGTGGTCCAATACAATTTAGAGAGGTAGCACTATATTAAATAGGCAAAAATGCGAAAATGCTTCAAATAGCATTGAGGACCTATCTATACATGGACTACTGGATTGGGGACACTCTTCATATCATAAATAGAGGTTTAGTATTACTATGAACGATGTAGCAAAGTCTCAGATCCCCAGAGTGGCAGGATCCTATGCTATATCCCTGGTAGCCCTGGAGGAGTCATCCTGATATATCTCTTGAACCCTTTGATGAAATGACCTGAAAATGATATCAGATATCGTTCTATAGTACCTCTAAAAGGTATCAAAGTCACAAGGCCATAGGCTATGTATAAGGCCTATTAGAAGTGTGGCGCATTTTTGCATCCCTAATATCTCCTCCAGTTTTGAAGCTATCGCAAAATGGTTTACATCATTGGATTCCCAGCTTAAAAAACTATAAAAAAGATTTTCATCACCCCAACAGCCATTCCCTATAGCAGCATTCATTATTGCCCACCCCATCCAGTCCAGTGCTGATCTAATCAAAAATGCGCCACCATTGCGTAGCCAGGAGCATCCCCACCCATCTCAGAGTCCACTGATCATTTCTCATCAATATCTAATCTATTCCTGATCTGCTATCACCCCTCCCCATCCCATCCCAATTGGGACCATCCTTCCCCATCCCAAATAGGCCTATCCCTCTTCCTACCCATTACTGTACTATTACAACCTAGTCTTCATGAGGCATTACCCGTTACGCATACTCTTCACAGACATTGCTCTTCATTCAGGGTCCAATTTCCTTATATGGGCAGGCGGAGCGGCGGCAATAGTCGCCGCCTTAAAAAATTTCCTTTTTAAGCCTTACCTGGGGCCCAATTTTAGCTGTTACGTGTTATGGTAGCACGAACTCTTCATTTCACAGGTCCCCGTTACCCGTTATGCGAAGACTTGCGTGTAATAGTACAGTATAGATATCCCTCTCCATCCAATTGGGAACAAAAAGTGCAGTCTAGCTACCTCAGTACTAGCTAGGTAGGCCTAATGCAACTAACAGGTAATAACTTGTTGTTCTGCCCTGTTACAACAGTAGGATAACATGTTATTCTTAGTGCAGAGGGTGAAATTCCGAAGATCAAAAGCTTACCTGAATGAACTTTCACCACTTTCCCGTCCACATCTCATTGTAAAGGCGGTGATTAGAGACCTCAACGAGTCACCGAGTCACCGAGTCATCTGGTGACTCGACTCGCCTCGGGCACCTCGGTGTTCGCACTCGTGTGACTCGCGAGTCACGTACTCGCGAGTCTGGTCGCGGGTCTGAGTATCCATCTGCGGACCACGAGTCATCACACGATGACTTGCAAATATTTAGGTATGTATTTTATCTTAATTTACAAATTTTTTGCAACTCAAACGGACCCTGGTGTGGCTCAAACGAGCTATACGCAATAATTTTGCTAGATCCGGCGACTCAGGCCGAGTCCCGAAGCGATGCATAAGCGTCTGATCGAGTGGTATCTCTTGACATCTCACCATCACCACGACCACCTGGGGAGCGATGATTGTCGTCCCCGCTGCGCTGACGATTGTCAGCCAGCTGTAGGGTGTGTTTCTGGCCTCGGCTTTGTGCCGGGCCTGCTGCTGCTGTCTTTAAGACAGCAGCACGGACATGACAGCACCACTCACACGGACCCGACCTCAAGCTGGACAACGACGTCGACTAGGAGAACAACGTTGACCAGGACATGCGCACTGGGATACGCGCATCGGGACACACATACCAGGACACGCGCACCAGGACACGCCGGAGCTGCTGCTGTGAGCAGCAGAGGTCGACATGCTGAGGTCGACGATGGCATCAACGACGGCAACCACTACAATGGCTGTTGCCAACGATGATGATGGAAATGTGGCGGAGGAGGAGAAGGATGTAGAGATGAGGAGGAGGAGAGGGATGATGAGGCGAGGACACATTGGGGTGAGCTGCTCCGCTACTACCACTTCCCCCTCCTCCGCCACACCATCTCCAGCACCACCACCTTATCCCTACCATCCTCTCACCACCTGCACCCAACCATCATACCCAGCTGACTGTCCCCGTGCCATTGCCCGGGGATGCTCGCTGTGCATGAATACTGGGTGTACGGACTCACGAGTACTCACGAGTATCCGAGGTGACTCGGACTCGAGGCGATGACTCGCGAGTGGACTCGCAGATACTCACGAGTCATTGCGAGTCGAGTGCGATGCGAGTCTGAGCAGGCCCTTTTTGGACGTGAGTACTCACGTCGCGAGTCGCGAGTCTGACTCGCGTCGGACTCGTTGAGGTCTCTAGCGGTGATCTTCACGTTCGTCAGTGAACAGGGTACTGGGCTTGTAAACAAGATGCTCGGCAAGCTCAGGATCACCCCAGAGGGAGCGAATTGACTCAAGGATGTCACGGTGGTGAAGCATAAACTTCTCATCGGGGCGGTCGGGAAAAGAGAGATGTTTGACCTTCCATTTGCCAGCGTGGCGAGGGATGGAGTCGACAACTTTGTGGAGACCCACAGTGTTGCTGTAGGACAGCTCAAGCTTGTCTTTAACCTTCCACAATGATGAGATATGAACGAGAACAAAAACAAAGAGCACGTACTCCTAGAATCTTCAGAAATTCATTAAATGTGTTGTGCCCGATACCTTGCTCAACCATCCACTGCACAACCCTCCAGTCGAGTTCAGAGGCAAAGGGCTTGAACCAGTCACTATCACTTTGCAGGGGGCAAATAAAAGCAACTGCTAAATAGATAGCTAAATATATAGATAAATTTATAATTTATCAAATAAATTACATTCTAATAAATTATATATTTTTCCTTTGCTAAATTAAGTGCATCAAACTTGTATTTCCTACTTGAACATAATGATATTTACATTCATCAAAATTTTAGACCAAAATATATTTTTTGTATATTTTAAATACAAATTTTCGAAAATATAAAAACTCTAAACTGTAAGTAGCCAAAAATCTGGTTAATTTTTAGATTTAGACTTAAATTTTGTATATTGTAATAATTCCCTTTATGATCTGATAAAGAGATAACTAAATTTTGTCTTTGACCTCAGTTAAATAAAAAATTTAGCGCTAGAAAAAATAAATGGGTGCTCAGAGGGTGTCAGAGGGCGCTCAGAGGGTGCTCAGAGGGCACTTAGAGGGTGCTCAGAGGGCACTTAGAGGGTGCTCAGAGGGTACTCAGAGGACACTTAAAGGGTACTCAAGGGACACTCAGAGAGCATACTGAGGGCACTGTGAGGGCCTGGGTAAGTCAAGTCGCGCTGATGACATATATGCTGCCTATATCACGCTCCAACCGCCCCCATGGAGAACATCAAGATTGCTGCCCAGCTGGCGGTATTGCAAGAACCTGTGCTCCCGGTCCGAACAGTTAAAAGTTGAGACATTGCTGCCACCCCCACCAAGCGGCCACAGAGATGCGAAACAGCTTTCTCGAGCCCGCGATAGCAAGCGACATCTGGAATGTTCCCGCCAAACGGCGGACTCTTATCCAAACATCGTCCTACGGTCCTCGGCATTCGACTTGAAGGGACTCAAAACACACCGAATAGATTGTCTCGGCCACCATCCCAGTGATCACACCGCATCCTCAAAAAGGGAGCAGTAACCTTCGCCGCTGTGCTCGTGGCTGAGCGAAGGCCTCCTAACTGCCAAAATCTCGGGACACTGGGCTGGGCTTTACCACATGTTCTCTGTACGGTTGTCTTGATGGTTCACTACTATATCCTCAGCCTTACATTTCAAGTAGGGCGGTTGTGAAGAGACCGACGGAGCTGAGACCAGGTTACCGACACCCCCGCTCAAACAAACAAACAAACCGCCTTACGCAGGGCATACGCGTGTGCGAGTCGTACAGCACGTTGCAGAAGGGCTTGATTCCAAATGCGAAACGCGAAATTGCACAGCCAGGCGAGCGAATTTGTGGGGGAGGGATTATCGATTAGCGCTGGATCAACGGTTTCAAGCAGCGTAGTTCGAGCGACGTTTGCGACTTGGAGCAGCCTGAGTGACTTCGACAAGCGCTCCGTTTTGTTCGATTTCCCAAGCCGTTCGTTCATAGGCGGAGGATACAGGTCCACTCTCGTCCCAAAATGAGGCGGCGGGGGAAAACACCTTTGACAGAGCGCCAATACCACCCTTTTCTGGCTTCTCGATGGAGTCGACGGGAGTACCGATTGAATGGATATGCCGGAGAGGAAGCGGTATAGGAGGTATGAGTATGTATGTGTGGATATGATGAAATGATCATTGCTTTTGAGGGGTTTTATGTCGAGAACACAGATTGGTTCGGGACAGAATGTAATGAGGAGGGCCAATCAAGGCCCACATAGCACCCTTACAATGCCCTTAGTATGTCCTTTAAGTGCCCTTAGTACATCCTCTGAGTGCCCTCTGAGTGCCCTCTAAGTGCCCTCTAAGTGCCCTCTAAGTGCCCTCTGGGCATCCTCTGAGCGCCCATTTATTTTTTCTAGCGCTAAATTTATTATTTCACAGAGGTCAAAGGCAAAATTTAGTTATTTCTTTATCAGATCATAAAGGGAATTATTACAATATACAAAATTTAAGTCTAAATCTAAAAATTGACCAGATTTTTGGCTACTTACAGTTTAGAGTTTTTATATTTTCTGAAATTTGTATTTAAAATATACAAAAAATATTTTTTGGGCTAAAATTTCGATGAATATAAATATTATTATGTTCAAGTAGGAAATACAAGTTTGATGCACTTAATTTAGCAAAGGAAAAATATATAATTTATTAGAATGTAATTTATTTGATAAATTATAAATTTATCTATATATTTAGCTATCTATTTAGCAGTTGCTTTTATTTGCCCCCTGCAAAGTGTATCTGCGGTGTCCGGAGCGCCACTACTATCCATCGCAACATCGCTTGGCATCTTCATACCAAACAGCTCAGCCCACTGCTCATGGACTGTTTGTGACATGCGAATGACAGCCCCAGCAGTCGGGTGTGGCACGGAGACTCTCTCAGAGTTTGTGTCATCATCATTATCATCGAGGTAGTGCGCTCGACCCCCGAGCAGCATATTCATCCGCACGCGCTGCATTGACAGGCCTGGACCCGGCTTGACCCAGTGCCGGTATGTCTTCCACAGCCTCGAAAACCTCATTGGCCTCCGCCTATTTCAACCATTCATGAAACACGTCTCCTGCATCCTCATCATCGTCAACGTCAGCATCCTCTTCATCAGGGACATCTGCATTGACAACATCCTCCTACATCGCATCCTCCTGCTCTTCAACGTCGTCCGAGTCCTCTGCCGTCTCGTCGCCATCTAGAGAGAGGTACGAGTGGTAAGTACTTGCAAGTATCGGCATCACCCAGGTGGTGCCGGATCCGGCACCTGTACACCCGGCACTTGCCCTCATTCAGGTGGTCCACGACTGGCAAGTACAGCTTTTCGAAGGCAAGTACTTATTACAAGTACTTGCCTAATACTTGCCTCAGGTACTTGACAAGTACTTACCTCAAGTACCTGGCAAGTACTTGCCTTCAAGTACAAAATGACTTACCTCTGGTTTGAACCTCTGACCATCGAAATATTTCAAGATCATCTGGGCACCTAAACCACTAAGCCAAGTTTCCATAATAGTACTAACCCTAATGTATTCTTGTACACTCGTATGCATCCGTTCGGACAGTACTCGCATACAATACTTCACCTTTCCTCACGAAAAATTCAAAGTACCAGCGTACTGTACTATTACAACCTAGTCTTCATGGGGCGTTACCCGTTACGCATACTCTTCACAGACATTGCTCTTCATTCAGGGTCCAATTTCCTTATATGGGCAGGCGGGAGCGGCGGCAGCAGCCGTCGCCTTAAAAAATTTCCTTTTTAAGCCTTACCTGGGGCCCAATTTTAGCTGTTACGCATTATGGTAGCACGAACTCTTCATTTCACAGGTCCCCGTTACCCGTTATGCGAAGACTTGCGTGTAATAGTACAGTAGAACTACAGTTTCATTCTCTAAATAAATGAAGACACAAAAATTTAAACAACAAGATATATAAAAGTACAAGAAAAATTCAAAGTTCATGAGGCAGCAACGGTGCGCGCAAGAAGACATCACGGAATACACAACAGTAATGATAGCAAGATGTCCGCCGACCTCTGATAAAACTGCATCAGACACCAATTTACCATCTTCCAGCCTTCGCCCGCTTTCTCGCAGTTGGTCGGGCATGTCATAAGGCTCTTTCCACCCATGCATCACACGATATAAACCCCACCACGCTGCCTGACGCTTTTCTGACAACGGCGAGACAAATCCAGAAGCAGCCGCATCTTGAAGGTTTCCTGATAGAACAAATGCTCCATCAAAGTGGCGCACAAGTGACAACACCTCGATCTCGCGTTCTGAGGGTGTCGACAGAAGTTCCTCAGCTCCCAGCTGGCCCTGCTCTGCCTCGCCCACGGCCACCATCGAAATATCGCCGCCCTCGTCCTTGTCTGATGGGAGGAAGCGATAGCAGTGTCGATCGAGCCGGACCATTTCACATCGAAAATTCACTTCAAACAACTCCCAAAGAACCTCCCGCCTAAGTTGATCTTGTGCAGAGCATCGTTACGAGATCTGGAGATCACCCCTCTCCATGGGCGCCGCTTCCAAATTCGAGAGATCCACTAGTGCCTAATGACAAGTAGTTAGTATGCATCTATGTAATGTAAAACCCGATACTCACCTCCATAGAAGCATGTTTAAGATTCTTTTGGAGCAGGGCTTGAAGCTCACGCCGCGTCGTGGCCAATTTCGTGTTCTTGTCAGATGAAAACATACTCAGTCCCAATAGGGACCACCACTGTTGCGTTCGAAGGGGTTGGTATCGTGGAGTCTGAAGGAGGTAAAGGATGACGATTCGTAGCTTCAGCCAGACAGAGAAGAAGCCTGTACAGGTGGTATCGTTCTTGACAACAGTAATGATATTGGGATCGGGCAAAGAATACCCATTATTGATGCCACTCGGAGGGATCTGGCGCGCATCGACAGCGAAGCCCTCACCCGCGCGACGGCAAGCCTCAGCCCATTCAGGCAGAGCCTGAGGCATCACCGAAGCCTCCACGTCAATGAACTTGTTGCGGTTGCCTGGTGGCACCGTATTTTTGGAATGAACCTTCTTATCTAGCAAAGCATCAGAACATGTTGAATAAGAAGAAGAATCAGTGACTTACAGGGCTGTGCACAATGTGTGCTTGAAGGAGAAGAGACTGTGCGAGACGGTCCACTTTGGATGTCCCAACTGCTGGAGAAGATGAAGCCGAGAGTGCTGAAAGGGTGGGTGCGGGTCATCGTCCTCGTAGACGTGCGTCGTGGTGAGACTCTGGATGTATTCGCCCATTGCCTTGTAGCACCTGGTGCTACGAGTTGGGCCGTTGAATATTTCGCCATGGGGCGGGGTCTGTTCATCCAACCTGATGCCAACGACAGAATCTCTTGATGGTAACCGCCCACTGCCATATGTGGGATCGAAATCTACCCATTTATCGACACGAATCCCGGTTTGGTCACCAACAGGCAGACTGTGTAAGGGCCAAACAAGCCAGACGGGAATTCCTGCCTAAAAGGACATTTTATGTTAGAGCATGTGCAGGAAATCATGGCGAAGACTCACATGAAACAAATTCTGGGCCACTGCCAAGTCGTCGGTTAATGCACCAATGATGTTTGCAAGTGGACGCCGTCGAGTCTTAGCAGTCCGCCAGAAATTACGGAAAGTAGTGAGCCACTCGAACTGAGCAGTAAGTTCCAGGATAACACACTGAACAAGGGCAAACACCATTGCTGCTTCGGCCGCACTTGCTGGGAGATTGAGGCGCGCTAGAAGGTGGCGCAGATGCAACTCGTACCCTTTAATGGGGGCGTCGTCCTTAAGCCCGGTGGACTCTGAATGGTCCTCTCTTTCCTGCGTTCGTCGCGCTCCTATACACTTGCGAAGCGCGGCAGCTTCACCCACGAGCAGTTGTTGCAATTCGAGTTTAACATGGCCGAGGAGCTGGACTGGGCGATTTGAATTGGCAGGGAGGGGAACGAAATCCACTGAGGTGTCGATAGATAGGAAGAGAATGTATTGAGAGGAATTGGTGTTGTAAGCCGGGAATGGGATAACAGCGAGATGGCCATGTAAAACGGAATATGGCTGGGAGTGAAGCAAGGGATCGTCTTCCCCAAAGTGCCGGTATAGGCGCATACGGACATGGCGCGCATTGAGTAGAGGCGAATACATCATGTCCATGTTGGGAGACGTGACGAAGACATCGTTCTGAGGGAATTTAGCGCCCACTTTGCTGTCGAACGACTGCATGGGACGGGACTGCACTGTAAGGATATTAATATAGGAATCAGTTAGGAAATGCAAAACGCACTGGCAAGGACTCGGGGAGTGGCAAGGATGAATGATAATGGACAGCTACAAAATGAGCACTAAGCAGTGCGCAACACAAGCAGGAGAGAGGCGACATACCGAAATCCCAAAAAAAGCAGAAGCAGCAGCAGATCAGGCAATCCGGACTGCCAGCAAAGGAAGCTGCTAGTAGTAGGCGTCGGCGGCGTCAATGAGGGCGACAATGGATCCAAGAGAAATAGGTCTAGCGATAGGCGGGCACGTCCACAAATCCAGAGGCGCATGGGCCAAGAGGGCGAACTGGTGTTACGAAAACAGCAGTTGGGAGAAGACCGGACACGGAGTCAAGGTCCTCAAAGGAGTCGTCGGACTCGAAGTCAAGACAACTAAGGGAGATTGCAATGATGACAGTGAGAGAGGGAGCGTGATAGTGATGGTGGTGGGAATGATGGTGTTAGTGCGCCGATCCAGATGCCTTAATTGGCACGTTTCTCGCGCCCACCACCATTGAAGCTCAGATTTAAACCTAGTTTGAATCTAAGCTTCAATAGCGGGAAGCATATAAGTGCTCCCCGCTCTGTCAGTGTCACTACCAATATTTTCCCTCCTCCCCACCGCGCTAGGATTCGTTCCCGCATGGTTATACTGCAAGTTTCGTACCGGGTATTTCTGTACTTGTTTTCGCAACGAGTGCACCGTGGACTCCGCCTGAACCTGGACTCAGCCCGCTCGTCGTGTATTTGGATGTTGTCACTCGTGGATTTGGACCCCAGCCTTTTTCCTTGCCTGTTTTCGCGATGGCACACGTGTCTGTTTTCGAAACGACGCAGCACTTTGCATTCGTTGTGGCGTGCATTCGTTGTGGTATGCATTCGTTGTGGTGTGTGGCACGCTTACCTGCACAGATTGACTTTGGCATGTTTTTTTTCTGGTCTCAAGCTGCTCCGATGCTTCATTTGGATTGCAGGTATCATAATTACGGCGCTGCTTCTTGGAATCTCGCTCATCGTGTGCTCTAAGGTACTGTAGTATTTCGACCGTAAGTTCACAAAATTTTGAATTTTTTGACCTTCCCACGCCCGATAAGTGATCGGAGGCGTTTTCCGGTGTCCGATAAGGAAATTCGGAGGCCTTGTGACCTGTGACGTGAACTTACGGTCGAAATAGGACAGTATGTTTATTCTTATCCCACTCCCGGCCCGCGTCCATGTACACGAACTGAACTTGGACATTGGGCGCATACTCTTAAGTTCTTCTGAGCTGATATATTATTCTAGTCTACGCAGTGCTATGGCAAGAAAAAGGCCTCCACCAAGACACGTGCCAAGGCCCCTGCCGCCACGAAAAAGAAAAAGGATACGGACAAGGATGCCACCAGTGCGAAAAGGAAGCGTAAAGCCAAGGACAGCAGTGGTGAGGAGGAGGAGGAGCAGCAGCCCAAGAAGAAAAAGCAAACGAAAACGCCAAAGAAGCTGGCGCCTAAGAAGAACAAGGTGGCGGAGCCCGACAAGGACGAGCCGCCAAATGCGAATGCAGGTGGCGCTACGGGAGACGCTGATGACGACGACAACGACACCCCAGATGCAGATCTTAGGAAGGCTCAGCGCGAACTCAGTAAGTTCCCATTTTATTTCTTAATTTTTCTAATCCGTTCTTCAGAGAAGAAGCAAGGACAATGGACCTTCCGCATCTATAAGCATTTCTTGCCCGAGGTCACTATTGAGCGCCGCGAGCACTGGCCTCAAGCAGGTTTTCATTTGCGCAAGGTATGGGTATCTTTTGTATTATCATTTGCCTTCGCTGATCTTTATTTTTAGACACAAATCTAAGCACACTCGCAGCATTACCGATACGGGCACCTCAAATTTGGTGGACCACGTTCGCGAGTGTGATGCCAAAGCCAACATCAAGACCCCCACATAAACCAAAATCGACGAAATCCTTTCCAACTACAACAAGGGAGAATTCCGCTTTCTTCTCGTCAAGTGGACATCCCGCCGTCACCGCCCCATGAAAATTGTCGACGATGAGGAGCTGCATGACATCTTCAAGCATCTGAACCCCCTGGCCGACACACCATCTGCTCGAACTCATCGCGTGACATTAACAAGGTGTTCGAGCTCACGCCGGAGTCGGTGAAGGAACTTCTTGCAGAGGTTGAGGGACGGTTCAATTTAGAGCATGCCACGAGTCTAAACCCGGGTCCGGCGGGTCGAGTTTGCGCAAGTTTGCATATCTCAAAATTGCGAGTTGCGAGTCTAAAACTCGCGAGTTTGCGAGTTTTTGACGAGTTTTGAGCTATAACCCACTCATATCCCCTTCAACTAAGGTTAAACTAGTGCAAACATCATCTCTATAGCCTATGGCAACTCTGTTGAATCATATTCATATGTATAACATAGGTTATATGCATAATATTATATCTTAACTGACTACCGGAACCTGCACAAGTACTTGTGAAATGCTCCAACCTCAAACCTGCAACTTGCGCAAACCCAGGTTACGAGTCGCGAGTCGCAGGTTACCTGCAAGTTACCTGTGCCAGCCCAAATTCGACGAATGGACGTCGACGAACTTTCTCGAATTCCTTGGCCTTCTCGTATTCTTTGTCCACCAAGGCGAGGTATGGACACTTATTCTCGATATGATTGAGTGAGTTTTAAACTTTTTGGCGTACTTCCTGTCCTCATTCCTTTCCAGACTCGATGAATCACACACGGCAACACTCTATGCAGTACTCTAAACTCATTAATCCCTCTAACCAGAGGCAAGGTATTACATTAATCGCTCTAGCTAGAGCCTCTAATTAGAGGACCTTAATGTACTGTAGTATTTCGACCGTAGGTTCACAGGGTGTGACCTGTGACCTCATGAACTTGTTTGGTGAGATGTTCACAGTGGACACGCCCCTGTGACCCACTGAAAATAAGTTCACTGAATTTTTTAATAGTAGGGTTATTTCATAGGTTTTAGGCTGAATCTCAGTATAATTAGAGAAAAATGTGCTATTCTAGACATAAAATACACCAAAAAGAAGAAAAATCCTATAAAAACTGCCTCCAAGCTCAATTTGAGAGCAAAAGTCCGATTTGTGACCAATTTGGGACAGGTTCAGAGCCAAAAAAAACTAGTGACCTGCTTATGTAACAGGTTCATTTTTCGGGCTCGTGACCCGTGACGTGAACCTACGGTCGAAATAGGACAGTATTAGGGATCCCTTCCAAATTGTGTAGCTGGGTATTGTCACATGACCAGACCATATCCCAAATGGGTAGGGCTCCCTCTAGGTGGCGGGTGGGCTTCCCAATTAGGTCAGGTGAGAGGGATGACATCATCTAAGGACTAGCCAGGTCTACTGATTAGTGAATAGCGCGGGTACGGGTTACCCGGTCTGGGTCCGGGTCGGGTGATGTGTCGGGTAGGGGTCGGGTATCGGTCCGAGTACCCGTTGGGAACCCGGCAACCCGTGTCCACCCGTGAGCTAGAGATCAACATGATTTGTCATGCCCACAAGTGACCTCCATATTTTCTAACCACATTTCATTAATTTTATCAAATTTATTTGGGCTCAAACGAGCCCAACGTCGTCGAGAAAACGATGTGGTGAAAGAATTTCTGTGATCGCCGAGCTGGCTGATCGCCCCGGCAGTTGCCGGATAACGATCGATCCGTGCAGATCTCAGTGCTTTCCATCTTACCACCACAGCACGACGTTCATGTCGTGCTCGTCGGCTCCAGAACTTATTCTGAGGCTTATTCTACTTGTTTTCTTGCTCTTCTTCTGCTTTTCTGGCGTGGTTCGGCTTCGCGCTGGCCACTGCGCCCTCGGATACATTCCGGGGCGCATCTCGGTGTTCGTCTTTACGACGACACCAATTCGACAACGACACTTGGCGCGTAAGCCCTCACAAGCGAGGCAGTGATACTTCTGGATGGCTTGCAGGGGTTTGGCTATGCGCCGACCCGCTGCCTCTGGATACGCATAACGGTGTCCGTCCGCTTTTGCGACGGCGCCGTTTCTACCACGACCCGTACCGTGCAGGCCCTCGGGACGAGGCAGCGACCTTGCTGGAGGGTGCAGATAGGCTGAAAGCCGTCATAACAATGTTGGATATTGAGCTGGATGGCGTCGCGTACGCATCCAGCCTCATAGGTGCATCTACTACTCTTTTCTTTTCTTTTCTCCTTTCCGTCGTGCAGTCTATTTTTGTCTGCTTCGCGACCGCCATCTCCTCCACACCCCATCTCCTCGTGACCACCATCCCCTCACTGCCATTTCTTCCCTTGCACCCACCTCACGTCTCCCCACTTCTGCACTTTGTTCAGCGACGGTTCTTGCTCTCGCAAGTAGCCGGGGCTCCTCAAATGTGTCTCGTGCACGTCGCTAACCCCGCGCAATTGCTCGGGGGTCGGCGGCAGGCACGAAACCTCTTCTTTCCTCACGGGTACGGTACACCCGCCACCCGTCTCATACCCGAGGGTAAAATCGCGGGTAACCCGTACCCGAGCGTCGGGTGCGGGTATGGCGTCGGGTTCGGGTCGGGAGTGCTCATGAGCACCTATACCCGACCCATGCTATTCACTACTACTGATGGATAGATTAGATTTTGATGAGATGTGGGGAATGTTCCTGGGATTGATAGATTGATGGATGGGCTCTGGGGGGATGGGGGATGGCCTTTGTGGCGCATTTTTTGATTAGGTCAGCACTAGGCTGGATGGGGTGGGCAATAATGAATGCTGCTGTAGGGGATAGCTGATGGGGTGATGAAAACCTTTTTTATAGTTTTTCAGGCTGGGAATCCAATGGTACAACCCATTTTGCGATAGCTTCAAAATTGGGGGAGATATTAGGGGTGCAAAAATGCGTCACACTTCTAGTAGGCCTTATACATAGCCTATAGCCTTGAGACTTTGATACCTATTAGAGGGACTATAGAACGATATGTGATATCAATTTCATGTCATTCTATGGAAGAGTTCAAGAGATATATCAGGATGACTGCTCCAGGGCCACCAGGGATATAATACTGTACCGTTTCGACCATAAGTTCGCGGCATGTGACGCGTTATGCCGCGAACTTACAGGAAACAAGTTCGTAACCAGGCACGGAGCCCCGACTTACCTTATTTGGACGTCCCGCCGTAGGCGGGAGCGAAATTTTTGCCGTTTTGGGCGATCCAACCCTGAATTCGAGCTCCGTGATGCGTTATCATTTAAGCTAAGTTTGGTTCCCGGGCCTGCGTGATGCATTATGCGAATTTACGGTCGAAACCGTACAGTACAGGATCCTGCTATTCTGGGGACCTACAACTTTGATACATCGTTTATACTGTAGTATTTCGACCGTAGGTTCACAAGGTGTGACCTGTGACCTCGTGAACTTGTTTGGTGGGATGTTCACAGCAGACATACCACTGTGACCCACTGAAAATAAGTTAACTAAATTTTTTAATGGCAAGGTTATTTCACAGGTTTTAGGCTGAATCTCAGTATTATTAGAGAAAAATGTGCTATTCTAGACCTACAATACACCAAAAAGGAGAAAAATCCTATAAAAACTGCCACCAAGCTCAATTTGAGAGCAAAAGTCCGATTTGTGACTAATTTGGGGCAGGTTCACAGCCAAAAAAAACTAGTGACCTGCTTATGTAACAGATTCATTTTTTGGGCTCGTGACCTGTGACGTGAACCTATGGTCGAAATACGACAGTAGTGCTAATAAATCTCTATTAGTAGTAGAGAGAGTGTTGCCAACCCAATACTGTACTATTTCGACCTTATCTTCGCATAATGCATAACAGAGGCCTGTGAAATGAAGAGTTGAGGGTACCATAATGCATAACGGCCAAAATCTGGCCCCAGGTAAGGCCCAAAAAGGAATTTTTTTACTGTGGCGGCTATTGCCGCTGCTCCCGCCTGCCCATATAAGGAAATTGAACCCTGAATAAAGAGTAACATCTGTGAAGAGTATGCATAACGCATAACACCCCATGAAGACAAGGTCGAAATGGTACAGTAGTCCATATATATCTAGGTCCCCAATGCTGTTTTAGGCATTTTCGCTAGAGACCTCAATGAGTTAGTGGATCACGCGGGTTTACCCATACTCGATCCGCTCGGGCATCTCGGAGATCCGATCTGTTTGATCTGTAGACCCGTGACGGGTCAGATCACATATGGATCGCGGATCAGCCTCTGGAGGCGCGAGTACTCGCGTTGACTTGGCAATATTTAGCTATATATTTAAGCTTAATTTACAAATTTTTATAAAGTTAAACGGGCCCTTACATCGCCCAAACAAGCCATTCGCGTGAATTTCTGCTTAATTCTCATGATCCGGCAATCGCCGAGAGGCCGCGTAAGCCTGCGATCAGATGGTTTCTCTGTCTTCCTCGTACCACCACCACCCACCACAACCACCCAGTGCGCGACGGTCGTCGCCACTGCCTCTCTGACGATTGTCAGGGGCCTCTCGGGTGTGGATCGTAGTCTTGGCTTCATGCCGGACCCGCTGCTGTCATTATGACAGCAGCAACAGACGACTTCCATGACGGCGTCGACTTGGATGATTCCCGGATGACGACGATGGAGATGGGACGGCGGCGGGGATGGGGTGAAGACGACGATGGACAGATGCGATGGAGATGGACGGATGCGATGGACGGATGACGGATGGGGTGGCGGCGCAGTGACACGGTGAGTGCCAGATGACATAGACCATCACCACCTCCACCACCTCCACCACCCACACCACCACCTCCACCACCCACACCACCACCTCCACCACCCACACCACCACCTCCACCACCTCCACTACCCACACTACCACCTCCACCACCACCATCACCATCTCCACCACCACCACCTCCTCATCCACTCTCACCACCACTCTCCAGTCTGCATCATGCACGACTGAGTGTCCCCGTGTCATTGCTCGGGGATACTCATCGCGCATGAATAGATTTGGGTGATGGTGTACTCGAGTTTACTGGAGTACTCGACTCGCTCGGCGATCTCGGTGATCCGATCCATCTGATCTGTCGATTCGTGGCGGGTCGGATCATATAAGGATCACGGATCGGCGCTTTCGGCCACGGGTACTCGTGTGATGGATTGCGGATCTGATCCGGATTTGAGTCGTTGAGGTCTCTAATTTTCGCATTTTTGGTTATTTAACATAGGGATACCTCTCTAAATTGTACTGAGCTACCTTTAGACATTTATTTACAACCTTTTCACAAAAGGAACCATGTCATTTGGTAAAGGGACCAGTGTTCTAGAGGTCAGTCTTCCTCCCTACCGGAGTTTTGATCAAAATTCCCACGCTCTAGAGGGAGGATCGTCTACTCAATTTAACGTGTCTCACACATGCTACTGCCTTCATTCCTTCTGCAGGATGTGTATATATGTTATATATATAATCTTCAGGTGTCAGACCAGTAATTTAATGAAGTTATTAGATCAGGAAGTCGTCCTAAGCACTGCGAACAGGTTAAGCTACCTTCAGATAGTAATATTTCATTCTCTACTTCAAAGAGCACCCTAAAAAGTATTCAGTTATAGATATATATCATATTGGATGAAGTAAGAGGCATCTCTTACATGCTACACATGAGAGGTAAGAAAGTGACAATGCGCAGTAGACTAACTCTTGCATAACTGCTTTCAAGGCCTGAACAGGTTATAGGACATGACTGTTATCTGGCTGACTGATGTAATACCTCTAATATGACTCTTATAATAAGGTTCACCTTGCATTTCATGTCTCCTATCAATAGTCATAGAGTATTGTTCAATTTATAGTAGGGCAAGTAGGTCTGCAGATGTAAGAACGACTTCTTGACCTGATTACTTCATTAATCTACTAGTCTAACATTGGGAAATCATATATATAACATATATACACGTCCTGCAGAAGAAATGGAGACAGTAGCATGTGTGAGACACGTTAAATTGAGTGGACGATCCTCCCTCTAGAGCGTGGGAATTTTGATCAAAACTCCGGTGGGGAGGAAGACTGACCTCTAGAACACTGGTCTTTTCACTAAATGACATGGTTCCTTTTGCGAAAAGGTTGTAAATGAATGTCTAAAGGTAGCCCAGTACAATTTAGAGAGGTATCCCTATGTTAAATAACCAAAAATGCGAAAATGCTTAAAACAGCATTGGGGACCTATCTATACATGGACTACTGGTTGGGGACACTATCTATATCATAAATAGAGGTTTAGTACTACTATAAACGATGTAGCTAAGTCCTAGGCTTCCAGGATTCTAGGATCCTGTGCTATATCCCTGGTGGCCCTGGAGCAGTCATCCTGATATATCTCTTGAACCCTTTGATAAAATGACCTGAAACTGATATCACATATCGTTCTATAGTCCCTCTAATAGGTATCAAAGTCTCAAGGCTATAGGCTATGTATAAAGCCTACTAGAAGTGTGGCGCATTTTTGCACCTCTAATATCTCCTCCAGTTTTGAAGCTATCGCAAAATGGTTTACACCATTGGATTTCCAGTCCAAAAAACTATAAAAAAGGTTTTCATCACCCCATCAGCCATCCCCTACAGCAGCATTCATTATTGCCCACTCCATCCAGCCTAGTGCTGACCTAATCAAAAATGCGCCACAAAGGCCATCCCCCATCCCCCCAGATCCCATCCATCAATCTATCAATCCTAGGAACATTCCCCACATCCCATCAAAATCTAATCTATCCATCAGTAGACCTGGCTAGTCCCTAGATGATGTCATCCCTCTCACCTGACCTAATTGGGAAGCCCACCCGCCACCTAGAGGGAGCCCTACCCATTTGGGATATGGTCTGGTCATGTGACAATACCCAGCTACATAATTTGGAAGGGATCCCTTAGGCTCGTGACCAGCTCGCTTCGCATCACGTGGCTGCACTTATCACGACTGCGAAGCGGCTGGAAACAAACAAGCCCGATTTGGCGGATGCTGCCAATTCAGTCACCGCACTTATGCTCGACGACCACCTTTTCTCCCAAAAAAAATGTAAAATGTTCAAGAAATAAAAAGTCGGTTTTTCATCATTCTAAGTCGATTGAGAATAGTGGGAAAAAACTTTTTTTTCCTGCTTGTTTACAACTTGCCCAAGCAGTACTTCCGACTAGTAAATAGTGTTAGAAAAAAAAGTTTTTTCACACCATGCGCAATCGATTCAGAACGCTAAAAAGACCACTTTTCATTTCTTAAACTTTTTACAATTTTTTGTGAGCGCAGGTGCTCGTCGAGGCCAAGTGCGGCAGCTGATTTGGCAGCATCCGCCAAATCGGGGTCGAGTGAGACCAGCCGCTTCGCAATAGTAATCAGCGCAGCCACGTGATTGCGAAGCGGATGGACCCGAGCCTAGGGATCCCTAATACATTAAGGCCCTCTAATTAGAGGCTCTAGCTAGAGCGATTAATGTAATACCTTGCCCTCTGGTTAGAGGGATTAAGGAGTTTAGGGTACTGCATAGGGTGCCGGCAAATACCTCGCTAAGAAGATGGTCGAATGCCTGACATACTTCGGCATCAAGCATTGTACACTGGGACTCGTTGGAGATAACGCGTCAGTCAACGATAAGCTGGTCGCGGAAATTGAGAAAATCCTGCCTGCCGATTCCTTGTTGGGCACATCGACTCAAGTCCGCTGCTTTGGGCACATCTTGAATTTGGTGTATCAGGTAGGCTTCCTGTTATTTATTGGAGGACTCATCTTTAATCGCAATTTCTAGGCTATTATATCGCAATTTGAGCCGAAGAAGAAGAAGAAAAAGAAGGAGCAGAAGAAAAAGACGAAGAAAAAGAAGAGAAAGATGAAGGTCGTCATCGAAGTCATTGAGAAGGAGGAGGAGGAGAAGGAGGAATGCGATGATCCAGACTTGCCACCTCTAGACAACGGCGATCTCTCGGCAGATGAGGAGGACGAGGAAGATGATGCTTGGGAGGATGATGATGCCCTGATGGCCGCTCGTCGAGCTGAGATCCGTGAGCAGGAGGAAGAGGAAGTGCGCCTCATCGCCGAGGCTTGCAAGCTGGTAAAGAATTTGACGAAGAAGGAAGAGAAGGCCGGAGTATTGGCTCACAAGAAGGTACGAGTTCTGTAGTCTTGCCTTACTTCGATGTTGACAACCTTGCAGATTATCTATCTCACTACGCGCGTTCACAACAAGATTATGCTACAAGTCGACCTCCCCCACCTCTGCGTCGCCCAGAAGATCAAATCGAAACGGCTCGTCAAGAGGGCACGAACAAGATGGAACACAATGAATAAGGTCGTCACTTGCGCAAACTACCTCCGGGTTCCCCTCGACGCTCTCTGCGATCTCCCTCATCATAACAAGGGAAAACCCGAGCATCGACTGAAATGCCTCAAACTTACGCCATCTCAATGGACCATATTCGAACAATTGGAAAGTACCTTGATGGTGAGGTCTGCTCTTCTCTTTCTGTGTGTTTCTTACTCACATAATGTCTTAGATGCTCGATAACTGTACCAACCACATCTCCAAATTGAAATATCCCCTCCTCCACGAAGTTATCCCCATGATGGATAAGATCCACGGCAACCTGTCCAAGTGTTCAGACGGGCACCCGTAGCTGGATTCTGCAAGGCTGGGAGAGTATGCATTTGATGCCGCCCGTCTGCTAACGAGGCAGCGTGCAGGTACATTTTTCTCCCATTTTTCAATTTTATTTTATTCATGCCCACCAGCATTGCTAGATGGCGGCAGCGGCTACACCAGGAATTCGTCGTTATGGGGCAAAGATGCAGATCAGTGGAATCCTGACCGCTTCATGGAGATGCAGATGACGGGCAGTGTCAACCGCGTCCCTGTTGGATCTATGCAAACCTGCGAGTACATACTACCTTCCTTCATACCCTTGCATGCTAACGATTTAATAGGCTATCTTTCAGTACGTCCCTTATGCTTTCAAGCATACTGCCTTCCTCTGTCTAATTACCCCCCAGGCGGCGGCGTACGAGGGTGTATCGGCTAGCCATTCGCGTGAGTGCTGCCGTCCCACGTTTACACCATTGACTGACCACAACCATAGATTAATTGAAATGCAAAATCATCCTCACGGAGGTTCCCCGAGGACATCAAAATCAAGCGCGCGCCGTCAGGGCTCATGCTGCCCTTCGTGAGGGCATCCAGATGCCGTTTCATATCATGCCTCTATACCCGAGCATTTCAACGCCGGCCTGTTAGGTACCTCTTTACTTATGTCACTCTAGAATGGATTCGTGACGCCTATGGACAGCTTATATATCGCATGTCAGTCTATCAATTCACCATCTCATTAGCCGTGTTCGACAAGTTAGATCCAGTCCTTGAAAATCCCACAATGGTTACCTCTGTACCAGAGCCTTAGGCCATCTTCAGGAACGATGTAGATATCTGTAGCACTAAGTTATTTTCATTCTCCTCAAAGCAATCATCATAGCCGCAGAGGATTTAAGGCTGTTGAAGGCATCTCAAGACACTCATTATAGAAGGAGAGGATTAGAGGCTGTCGAAGGCATCCCAAAGTAGCCTAAGACAGTAGCCCAATGCATTGAGGCTTCAGGAGTGCCTTGAGGTCCCACAAGAGCCTCTGGTGACTTAAGAAAATGGTCCTGTCCTGAGGTGCTTCAATGCTAAAGGCTGTTTCCTGATGTGATGCGTAAGTCTGGGAGTCATGGATGACTTCACCTACTAATTATACATGATTCCTAGCATCTCAGCTGTTGAAGAAGCTCAAGGAGGCTATCAAACAACATGAGGAACATGTTGTGGGATTCGTCGGCTTCTAGATGTCGATTGAAAACCCCACACTTATTCCTGAGTGGTGTTCGGCCATTCTCAGATGGGAGAATGATCCCCATGGGGTTGACCAGAAGGGAAATCCATTCATGCCCCTTATTCAACATATGTCTTTTACTAGTTTTCAACGGTTTTCAAGCGATGTAATCTAACTATCTAATAGCGTTGTCTGATGCTGCTGTTCGACTGCAACTCACCCAAGAGGAAGCAACATGCGCGAGCGATGTATTTGTTCGGCACGACATTAGACCTTGCAACTTCTTGATCCAGGCATTGCAACTGGAAGATCTACAGTGAGTTAGGGTCATACATGACCTCAACTACTTACTTATATCTTGATTCAGGGCTCGACTGAAGAAGGAAGTTGCCCAGCTCGGCAACCATCCTACGGACTGCCAGAAAGCAAACATTCAACAGAAATGTAACTCCTTGCGTCGCTGCATCGAGGCATGGTTCACGATCCAAGGCGTGTATATGCCTGCAGCTACTGTCCACTGTATAGCACTGGCAACACCAGCGACACCCGTTCACACAGGTGGCAATGTCGCGGCAACTCGATCGAGTTGCCGAAGAGGCAACTCCTGGAGCAACTCGCCTGACACGCGGCGAAGGCTTGCCTTAAAGGGCACATTTGAGTTGTTAAATATTTAGTAATGTCTGATTATTTTTCAATAATATTATAATATTACTCATCGTGTGATTGGCGTGTGATTCCTCCTTGCTCTCTCTCTGCCATCTCCAGCACACGCTGTCCGTACTCCCAAGCATCTTCTCCGGCGGCCTCGGTCACATCCCTGCGCC